>PVKB01005047.1:0-113011 GCA_004027205.1 Ctenodactylus gundi | reverse complement strand
ATTCATCTATTTGTTTATTTACTTTTAAGACAGGGTCTTGCTCTGTAATTCAGGCTGGTCCTGAACTCTCTAAGAAGCCCAGATTGGCCTTGAACTTAGAGCACCCTCCTGCCTCAGCCTCCTGAGTGCTGGGATTACAGGCGTATCCTACCACACCCAGCTTTTCTGGTGCTGGGGAGTCAACTCAGGGCCTTGGCACGTGCTAGGCAAGTGCTTTAGTTCCTGTGCTTGTCTTCCAGCCCCTAAGTGCCATTTGTCATGTCGTCGTGTGGGGGTGCTGCTAAAATTGTTTTTGAAACTTTTCATCAGGACATATAATCGTTGTTGGTATGAGATGAGATGTCATAAAGCTGTTGAGCTTTTTTTTTCTTTTTTCCCCCCGATAGTGCCTGAGCTGTAGATGACTGGGGGCTGTGTTGTTAGAGGGAGGCAGTAGGACTCTAGGTAAGGACAGTAGGATTTCTGCCTCTGCTGTCCAGTAGGACTATAATACAGGCCATTTTGTAACTTTTTTTTGTGAAACAGGGAGCTATGATTTGGATCTGGAGTGTCCCTCAAAAGCCATACCTGTTTGGATGTAGTGGAACAACTTGGAACCTGTGTGCCTGGCTGGGAGGGGCCGGCACTTGGGGCTTGACCTGGAGAGATTGTGTGCAAGGTGGTCGTGAGTGGATGGCATGTTCCAAGGCGAAAGGACCGTGCGATCCAGCCAGGGACAGTAAATACCGTTGATCTTTTTAGTAAAGCAAACAAGACACCAAAAATCTAGATCTGCAAAGCACGTGAATGTGAGAACGCGTGTCCCTCACAAACAGGCTCAGCAAAAATGGCCGTCAGCCACCACTGACCTGTAGATCTCCTTCAGCGGTGGCCTCAGGGTCACAAGTTAAGAGTCCCTTCTGGCTACACCTGTACTTGATGAGGACAGTTTGAATTGTCACGTGATGGGTTTTCATTGAGTATTTTTCTTGAATTCAGGCCTGGGTGTGAATGATGTCACTCTACTCCCCAGTACAGGCATGCACAGCCTGCACGCAAGTGGTCCCACTCACAGATGAGCGGCCACCTCGGGTTCCTGTTATTGTGACCTGAGCATCTTTTCATTGTTACTTTACACCAGCTAAGAGGTCAGGCAAGGTTCTGCCTTGGGACTGAGCCAGGAATAAAGGAGCCAGGTACCTCATTTGAGGAGGCAAACCTTTCCACTGGCCCAAGAGGTGTCCGGTGGCATGGATGGAGTGGCGTGGGCCTGTGAGCTTGGGGCCCTGAGCTCTTGGGAATGCTGATGTTGTCTCTAAGGAAGTGGCTGTCCCTGTATCAGGCTAGGTGGCACAGGCTAGCTTCCAGAAGGGGAAGGGCAGACTTGGTGCTGCCTGCTTCTTGCTTTTCCCTCTAGGTGGCGAGGTGGGCTGGTCTGACTGACGGGCAGGAGGAAAGTGAAGGGTATCACGTTCTCCCCTGCCACCCCAGGAAACTTCCTCATAAACAGAATGTCAGCCCACACAGATGTAGCGCACAAAGGGCACGGCTGGCTTCGTGTTCACAGCCAGGTCGACCAGGGCACTGCCTCCCAAGGCTCGCTGCAGACTCGAGGACCTGGGGACCAGGCCCAGGGCCTTCTCTCTGAGCTGAGGCAGCCTTCTCTACACCGACACCCCCCGCCCCCCCTCCGCCGCCCCAGTCTTGCTTTTTGTGTTTTGATTTTTGAGACAAGGCCTTGTCAGTCACTAAGTCGCCTAGGTTGGGCTCAAATTGGAGATCTTCCTGCCTCAGCCTTCAGAACCCTGGGATCACAGTCCTGTGCTACTGAAGCTGGCGTGATTTATTGCTCCTGACTGCTCCTGACTCTGGCCGATGGGGCCAGGAGTATTAAGAAAACTTGAGGCTCATCAGTATTTGCTCTGTGGGGCATAGGCCGTAGGACAGTGCGCCACTTGGTGGTTCTGGTGGGCCCGCTCCCTCGGGTGGGCTGCTCCTCTAAGCTCAGGAGCACTCGGTCAGCCCAGAGTACAGTGTTACCAGCCCGTACAGGCCGCGGGCACCATTTTGAAGGTGAGCACGTTGGAGACATGGGGCTAAACGCAGCCCGCGCCGCTTGGTAGGGGGAGACGGTGGCAGGTGGTGTCTCCTGCCGTGGGGATGGCATGGGGCATGGGCTTGGAAAGTCCTTCCAGTTACTAAGAGCAGCTGGACCTGGTGACATGGGTCTGTAGGAGGCTGAGGCAGGAGGATGGCCAAGTTCAAGCCTAGCTCGGCACCTTAGCGACTAAGTGGGACTGTCTCAAAATCAAAAATAAAAAATGGGCTGGGGATGTAGACCCATCTCCAGTATCCCAAAAGACAGAAAAATAAGAAAATAAGTAAATGAACTGAGAGTGCCTCTCCAGGGAGGGAGAGCCAGTTAGTACGGAGGCCCAGTCTGCTGGAGGGAGGGAGGGAGCCGCCGGAGGACTGTGGAGGAGCTCAGATGTAGCTGCTTAAATTAGTTCCAAGTGAGAAATGGAATTACTATACTTGCTCAAACCAAATGTCTGAACATTGTTATAAAATGAGGTGTAATCACAGAACCGGCAGCATGGCCGCAGCACTCCCACCCAGTGGCCTTTGTGTCCCCACCGCCCCGTGGGAGCGTAAAGCTCCATTAAGACCAGGCGTGGGGGACCCGATTCGGGGAGCCAGCCCGCTCTCGGGATACCCGCTCGCAGCTACCGTGTGTGCCGAGGAAAGGACCAGCTTGGGCGTTTTAGAGAGGCATATTTGTGGTGAGAAGAAAATGCTATCTGAGCAAGAGGGGCAGTGAGATTGTGGCACCCGTGAGTGAGGACATTTCAGCAACCCCCTGGAAGTCACCTCCCTCGGTGTGAACGGGTATATCAACTCGACGTTTCCCCACCACGCTGGAAAACGCTGTATTAGGAGGTGGGAGATCCGATCCTGCCCTCGGCTAGTCACGTGAACTTAGGACAGGTAGGGAAACTCCAGCCTCCATGTTCTCTTCTGTATGATGGGCTGGTGCACGCGCATACACAGTTCCAGAACACCCCACGTGAAGAAAAGCCCTGGGAGGTGTCGGCGAGCTGTCGTTCTTGGGACACTTGTGATTGTTCCTCACCATGGCGACAGCATCGTGAGTACGACGTGTGTAGCAGAAGAAAACCCGACCCAAGCTCTGTCACAAGACGGGAGCAGAGAGAGGTGAGCGAGGTTGGAGGTGCCTGGGCCTCGGCCAAGTTTGTGCAGACGCCCAGCACCGGGACTTGTTTGGCTGAGACACATGCAGGCTGATCTGTTTGTGCTGGGGAACGGTGCACAGCACTCCTGAGCTGCGCCCTTGTTCGTCAGAACCAGGCAGGTGGCTTTGGTAGACCTGAGGCAGCACCATTTCCTGCCAGCGGCTCCTCCCGGGTGCGTCCTGCCCTCCGGGCCTGTGGATCCTGCTCCCAGACACGAGCGGGCTTAGCTGCAGGCAGGCCGCGTGTGTCTGCCCATCCGTCCATGGCTTCGTGCAGTGCCTGGCACCCAGGGTGCTCAGGGAGTGGCTGCCGCCTGCGGGTGCATGGGGATGCGTCTGTGCGGAGTGTGCTGGGCTCCTTGGGTCCCTGTCCCCTTCTCCAGCGTGTCCTTGCCGAGCCAGTCAGGAATGGGACAGACATTCCAACACCTTAATTTGAATATTGTTGATTATAGATTTTAGCGTTATTCACTGTGATTGTCTTCCTGTGCACAATTCGGACACAAGGCTCTGGGGTGTAGCTCTGTGGCGGAGCGCTGCTTCCCACCGGCCAAGGCCCTGGCAAATAAATAACTAAGTAGCACGAACGTATCCTTTCTTATCAAAACTAAAATATGGCTGGGGGTGTAGCTCAGGGTGAAGGCCCTGAGCTCGATCCCAGTACCACAAAAACAACAACAGTAACCAAAAACCCCTGTGTTGGCTAAAAGTAGATTGTGCCAAAAAATTCTTTAGTAGAAGTGTAAGCTACTGCCAACAGGATAGAACGATTTATATTTTTCGGTTCAACTTAAAGTGCTTGCCATCAGCCAACCCCTTTTTGGTTACTATGTACTAGAATCTGTAGCCTTGCAGTACTGAGGCCCTCAGTAGGATCCTTTGTGGGTCTGCCTGGCATACCGATTTGAATCATTTCTGAATCGTCGTCAGAGGGTTTCTTCAGATGTGGCTGCTTTGTGACATTACATTAATCCAGCTTAGGCAATACTATGGGAGTGGCTTGGACGTCTAGTTTGTAGTAAGACGCCGTGATTCTACCGTGAAATCTGTGTCTTTATCTTTATTACGTTCATCTTGCGGGATGAGAACATACACCTGCTGCATCTTGATCATGGGTACCCCTGCCCCGCCCACCCTCCTTCCTGGTTCCTCAGATCTGTGCCCTACCGCTACCTCTCAGTTTCCAACCAGCTCTGTTACTATGCTCTTTTAACTATTTGTCTTGGGTTTCTCATGTAAGAGAAACTGCCACGTGTGATCTTCTGTGTCTGATTTTTTTCACTCAGCATTACGATCTCAAGATTGATCCATTTACACATCCTTCTTTGTGGCTGAGTAGTACTCTGTGTATGTTCCATGTTTTCGTTACCCATTCACCTGCGGATGGACATACAGGCCACTTTTGCAATTCAGCTGTTGTGAGCTGTGCTGCTGTAAACGTGGGTCTGCAGGTATCACTGTGACGGGATGTCTTTAACAGTTCGGGGAGATACCCAGAAGAGGTACGTATGGTGAAACCTGACAGGAATTACTGCTTTACGGAGGTACCGATGGATCGCAGTTTCCTTCCTCCCTTCTCTCTCTCTCTCCTCCCTCTCCCTCTGTCTCCTTCTGCCTCTCCACCCCCCTCTTCTCCTCTCCCACCCCCGTCAGGCCAGCGAGTCTGCTAGCATCTGTGCAGCGGATACTCGGTTGATTTCCAGTCTGGCCCGTTTGCGTAGCTCGGACTTCTGGCAGGCACTGAAGCATGAGTGTCCAGGAGAGAACTCCCGTCCCTGTCTTGAAATGGCACTGCCGTTCATACCCAGGGGCCGGACCCTTGATCTTGTGGTCTCCCTCCTGGCCCTTTTTTATTTTATTTTTTTTTTAATTTTTTTTTTTGGTGGTGGTGGTGGTGCTGCTGCTGCTGAGATTGAACCAAGTGCCCTGCCCCTCGGCTGCATCCTCTCACCCTCTTTTTGGGAGACGGGGTCTCACCGAGTTGTCTGGATGGTCTCGAACTTGCAATCCTCCTGCCTCAGCCTCCTGAACAGCAGAGTACAGGCCCGCCTCTGGGCACTCAGCTTGGGCCACCCTTGCTCTTCCATTTCCTATGCCGCCTCTCTGCATCTAATCCAGCAGCCTCCCTCTGCCAGGGGCAGCAGCCACACCTGAGCTGTCAACAGCCACCGCAGCCCACCAGCACTCCCTACCCCCTCGCTGAGTGATGGGTGGATGGGTTTCTGCAGAGGGGCCGGGGGACCCTTACCAAAGCCACATTGCTCCCAGCCTCCCGCTCTCAGTGCTGGTGGGATTTAGACTCCTGACCCAGGTTACTGGTCCCTGGCTCTTGGCTGACCAGCACCATCTTGCAGCCAACCAGGTCTTTCTTCTGGCTGGAAAGCTCCTCATTGCCGCCTTTTAAAACTTTTATTTTTTTAGAACAAGGTCTCACTCTGTAGCCCAAGCTGGTCCTGAACTCACTATGGAGCCCAGACTGGACTTGGACTCACAGCAGTCCTCCTGCCTCAGCCTCCGGAGTGCTGGGACTGCAGGCCTGCACCACCACGCCCAGCTTATGTGATGCTGGGGGATTGAACTCCGGGCTGTGCGCCTGCTGGGCAAGGGCTTCCTCCTCTGGGCAGTTCCTCCCCCTGCTGCCTGTTGTTTTGTGTTTGCAGTACTGGGTAAGCCCTGGTCTTTGCCGGGAGCTGCATCCTCCACCCTTTTTATGTTTGTTTGTTTGGCTTTGTGTTTTTCCTTTCAATCTCTCTTTCTCTCATCTTTTTGGGGACAGGTTCTTGCCCAGCCTCGCCCCAGCCTCGCCGTCCTCCGCCCCAGCCTCCCGGAGCCCATCACCACACCCGTCACTGGCTCCTTTTTGGTAATCATATCTAGGTTTAAATGTCAGTTCCTCCAGGACATTTTCCCTGGCCCTTGTCAGCCTTCTGTGTCGCCCAGCTTCAAGTCTGTGTGGTGCACGGCTGCGTCCGGGGCTTCCAGGCCCACGGTCTCTCTCCCCTGCTTGTGTGCTAGCAGACACTGGCACCCAGCAAGTACCCGGATGTCAGAGAATCCGAAGTAGTGATTGAATAAACGAGCGGCTCTCTGGGATTATTTGTTCTCTGCTCTTTCGACAGGAAGTAACATAATAGAGCAAACGCGACTCCCGGAGCTGGTTGTGTCCTGTTGTAGAGAAACGGCTGGCACAGTAGGACAGCAGGTGGGGCCCTGCGGGTGCCAGCCTGCTTGGGGGACTGCCTGCCCGGTCCGTGGGGACATGTCGCTTCCTGTGATGCCGTGTGACTTTCCTGTTACCTGAGGCCAGCCAGCAGATGACCCTGAGTGCTTTTCAGTTTGTGGTCGCAGATTGGGCTGGATAATAGCACGTAGCTAGCAACAGTACCGACCAGCCGCGATTGGCAGGTCCCACCGAGTTCCCACTCCCTTGCGCGCTCTGGTTGGTGCAGCAGAGAAAAGCAGTGCAGAACAGTCAGGTGACCTTGTCGTTCTGTTGTAAACACGGAGTCCTTGACATCAGGTTAAACGTTGTAAACTGAAGAAGTGTGCGTGTCTTCATGTCCTCCTGGTAAATGACAGAAAGAAGAAATAACACCAGTGGGAGCTCAGAAACCTCCCAGGGAGACAGCGGCTGAGGACTGCAGGCTGGAGTGCCAGCGCAGGGCACCGGGTCCGCGGCGTGGTGGAGAAGGCCGCAGTTCCACGCGGGGGCTGTGCAGAGCCCGCAGGGAGGGAGTCCTGGAGGCGGGGGTCACATGGGCATGGACATCCTCCTGAGCCATCAGCTGTCAGGTGAGGGGACACTGCACAGGAGCCACGCAGGCCAGACGCCTCGAAATCCAGGAAAGAGCGCCCCACACAGGAGGCCGGGAAGGAAAGCGAGAAGCCCCAGCTCGGCAGCTCCACGTTTGGGGACCCGAGAGCAGCTGGTGCGGATGGATGGAGAAAGAATATTACCAAAAAGGGACAGCGCTGCGAACAGAAATGCTTTTGATCCCATTCAGAGACTGCTTCAGCTCTGGCCTAGTTCGTGGGTTACATAGTAATGCGCGCAGAGAAAGCCAAGCAAAGGTAAACACGGAAGCGATACTCTCTGTTTCTCAAACTCCCGGCCTTGTGCAATGCTACCAAGGGCTTTGTCCCCGAACTCCGCCCCTTTCCCCAAGGAAGCAGTCTTTAATGGAGAGGTGAAACAGAGTTGCAAGAAAAGAAAAAAGGAGCATTCTAAGGTCAGCTCTAAATATTTACGTGATCATAACAATGTGTCACCAACTCTTGGCTTAATCAAACAAGTGTCTGTGGAGTAGCTGGGACCCTCGTGGAGGGACCCGGTGATAGGAGCGAGCTAAGCGGCTGGAAGTTGGTGGTGGCCTGGCTTGGTGGCCGGTGCCCGTTATCCCAGGACTCTGGGAGGCTGAGGCAGGAGGATCTCAAGTTCACGTCCAGCCTTGGGCAACTTTGTAACTTTAGTGAGACCCTGTCTCAGAAGGCCGAGACAAAGGGAGAGCTAACCAAGATGGAAGTGGGGAAGGGAAAGAGGGGAAGCAGGCTGCATACCACATGCTAAGTACAGCACCACATGCTAAGCACAGCCGAGGCTGGCTGCCAGGGAGGAGCGTGACCCGGCTCGTTCGGCCGGGGTGGCGGCAGCAGGGGTCGTGTTGGGTTTGGGGGTGACTTAAGACCTCCCAGGTCCTCTGGGTCTTGTGGGGTGGGGACGGCTCAGAGCACCGCCTGAGGTGGGCGTCTCTTTCCTGTGGCGATGTTTCTACTCTGGTATTCCATCCTGAACGAGGAGAGAAAAGTTTCTGATCTTTTTCCCTCTCCCTCTGCTAGTGGCCATGACTGAATTTTTCTTGCCCGAACAGTTCTTGTGTTCTTATTTAAAAGAAGAATCTGGCACCAGCCACCCGCCCCAAGCTATCTTTAGTGGGGTGTGAGCGATGAAGAATGCGGCTGGACCCGCTACCAGGCTACCAGCGCAGGCCTGCTGGAGGGAGCCGGGATCTCGTTTCTCTAGTGCAGGATCCACCGAGAGGCCCTCCCCTTGGTACCCCAGCCCAGAGGGCTGCTGCACCGTGTGGCTTGTCCAGAGTGGCGGCCACCTGGGCTCTGAGGGTGGCAGTGGCCCCTGGGAGTGGGGCCGGGGAGGCTGACCTCACTTCACCGTGTGGGGGGTGGCTTCAGGGCCCCTAGGATGCGAATTCTTTACTTCTCCGGTGTGTCCCTGCACAGATCTCTGGGGCTCAGTTACATAGTGGGGCTGATTCCTGCAATTCCCTCTTGTGTTTCCTCCAAAACTTGGTTTTTTTCCCTAAGCACATCCTTGCTGGGTTCTGCCCACGTGTTGCAGGAGAGCACGGCCTCCAGCTTGGGGATGTCTGGAGGTGGCGCCGGCAGGACACGGGACAGACCCCAGGGCTCCTGCTGGTGCAGCACCGTGGTGCTGCCTGTGCTCTGGTCAGTGGTCCTCAGCCTTTTCGGCACCAGGAACAGGTTGTGTGCAAGGCAGTTTTTCCATGGGGGTGAGGTGACGGTGCGTGGCCACCTCAGCGCTGCCTCAGGGTACCAAGCATTAGATCCCGATGAGGACCGCGTCGCCCGGATCCCTCATATCACCTGGATCCTCGCATGCGCAGGTGGTGTGGTAGCACTGGTGCTCCTCTGGAAATCTGATGCCTCAGGAGGTGGAGCTCAGGCCGTAAGGAGAGCGATGGGGAGCAGATATGCATGCAGGGGACGCTTCGCACACTGGCCCACCGTGCACCTCTTCCTGTGGGCCACGTTGCTCACAGGCCACAGAACAGCTCCAGACGTGGCAGGGAGGTCAGGGACCCAGGCTTCTAGTGTGTAGTAGGAAGAGGAACGTGGACGGAGACGTGGGTTTCAGGTAAACCCTTGCGGAGAGAGTGGCCTGTCCGCGAGGAATGTTCTGGTAGGGGGGCGCAGGGAGCATAGGACGTGAAAAACAAGGGCCAGCGGAGGATAGAAAGGTAATATTCCAGAGTTCTCCTGTAGGCCAGGTAGTAGCCTTAGGCTTCACTCACACTAACGCCTTTAATCTTTCTTTCTTGTTAAGAAAACTAAGGCCTGGAGCATTTCCCTAACTTGCCTAAGAGTGGCTGACTCCAGATTTCAGTTTTTAGCTTCTGAGTCAGAGTGTGGTTTAGCTAAAGCAAAAGACACCTCAAAACGAGAAGGAGTAGTCTGAAGAGGAGGAGGTGAAGTTCAGGGCTGGGCCTGGTCGCACACGCCTATAATCCCAGCCCTAAAGGTGGGAGGGTGCAAGTTCAAGCCTAACTTGGGCAATGCAGTGATTTAGCAAGAATCTTTCTCTAAATAAACAACGTAACAAGGGCTGGAGATTTAACTCAGCGCAGAGACCCTGGGTTCAATCCCCAGTACTCTGGCCCCTCACCCCTTCTCCAACATGCCCTACCAAAAAAAAATAGGATGGAAGGAAAAAGAAAGGGAAAATGATTTAGAGCAGGTGGAGAAGGGGATCAGAGCACAGAGCTAATGACTGTCCGCCGCAGGAAGCCATTGGAAGGTGCCAGTGGAGTGTGGCATGGCCACAGCAGAGGCTCTGACTGCGAGCACGCGAGTTCCTCATCAGGTGCCAGCCGCTGTCCCGGTGCCTAGCGCCCTCGCGTCACCTGCTTCTCGCAGCAGCCTGGTGGCGTGGGTGCCCTCAGCGTCTCTGGTGGCCCCCAGGGAGGCAGAGTACATGCAGCGAGGTTAAGTGACTTGCTCAGCGCTGAGTCAAGTGCTGATGTGCCAGGTGAACTTGCCGTACGGGGCACAGGGGTTGAGTCGGCCGCTGCGGGAATGGCCAGGAGGTGGGGAGGAAGGGTGGCTACACGAGTTGGGGTGTGGCTGCAGGAGCGATGGCAGAGGCATCCAACCCCGTGTGGGGGACGCTGGTGCTGGGAGAGCCCAGGGAGGAAGGACGTTCCTTTCCAACCCCTCAGCAGAGTCAGGTCGGGACATGGTGCCCATAAGTCAGGGCGGGTGGCAGGCAGGGCTGGAGTTAGCAGTGGGCAGAATCCACAGAGGGTTCACGTTGCCAAGTAAGAGTGTGAGGGATGCCTCCCTCGGAAGGTGTGTGCGTGGCAGCGTGAACTGTGGGATGTAGCCCCCAGCGCAGTGTGTCCTGAGGCCACTTTGGACTGGAAAGTCTGTCGCAGCTGCCTCCGATGCCACATGCAGGGCACTGTGGTGGGCGCCAGGGAGCCGCCCAGAGCCCTGCTCCATCCTCCTGCAGTGGCGCGTCACTGCTTAGGTGCTGAGCGGTTGTGGGCCTGTTCCCGGCCCATTACTTATCTGAGAGGAAATGGGAGTTTAAATTGTTGGCTGTCTTGGTTACCTGCTTGTTGCTGGGACTAAATACCCAACACCCAGTTTAAGAAAGGAAAGAGACGTGTTTAGCTTGTAGCTTCAGAAAGTTTCACACTGTCCATTCACAGGCGAGCCAGCGGCCGTCGAAGCCCTGGGAGAGCTTCTCCACGTGAAGCAGGCAGTAGGGATGTGGAGGCTCCGGCAAGGCCGGGCTTCCCCGGAAGGAGCTGGCACGGTGTTGCTTCTTCCTTCCTTTGCTTAGTTGGGGCTGCCCTTGGACCCACCCCGTGCCAGGGTTGGACGCCCCAACCTCACTTCCCGGCCTGTAAGTCGATACCCACCCCAAAGCTCTGCCCAGGGTGCTTCCCCTCCCCTCACCAGTCTCAACAAAGTGACCAGTCCTTTCAGGTCAAGCCCCGAGCCCCCCAAGCATCCGCCCTCCCCTTGCAGCAGCACGCTGTTCCTCAGTTACCCCGCCGCATCCAGACACGACATGAGGCTTTTGGGGGACCCTCCAGATCCGAGCCATAGCACTTGCTCGACTTGGAAATTGTATGCATGAGGGAGACATCTCATCTATAGGTACAGGACGTAGGGGAAGCCTCGTCCCTACTAGGGATCCCTGTTGGTTGATTTCATGCATTTATTTACTTACTTGTTTTCTTGCCTGAGTAATTTTACCTTTTGCTGGTGGTCCACACTTTCGTTGTGGTGGTGGTGGTGGTCCTGGCGGCTGAGCCCAGGGACTCTTCACTCTGAGCTACATCCCCAGCCCATTTTTAGTGTTGATTTTGAGCTGTGGTCTCTTAGGTAACTAAGTTGCCCAGGGTGAGCTCAGATTTGTGGTCTTCCTGACTGCTGGGATTACAGGCCTGTGTCCCCAGGCCCAGCTTACCATCATTTTAATAGTTGTTATGATTGGACTCACTCTATGTAGCCCAGGCTGGCCTTGAACACAGGCATCCTGCCTCAGTCTCCCAGAGTGCTCAGGTAACAGGTGTGCACCACCACGCCCAGCTGATGCACGGCCGGGGAATGAAACCCCTCATCGCCTTGTGCTGCTAGGCGAGTTCTCTAACTGCTGAGCTACGCACCCAGCCCCTCACCCGCATTTTGAAGGACACAGGCCCAGGATGTGAGGTAGCTTGTGCCCCTAGCAGGACGTGCCAGCTGGCATCTAGGCTGTGTTCTTTATTAACCTGAGGTTGCCAAGCTGTTGGCAGTGAAGGGTGAATGAGTCAGTTCTCTAGGAAGAATACAGTCGTGTGCTACCTGTGACAATTTTTCAGTGAGAGACCCACGTATACCCTGGTGGTCCCAAAAGACTGTGCTGGAGTTAAACACGTCTATTGCCCAGGGTCATGGCCATGAAACACACGTGTTGGGGAATGCTGGTTAAACACGTCTACACTGCCAGTCTCATAAAAGTACAGCACATGGTCCTGTACGCTAGTCTCGTGTGCAGCAGGCTGCACATCTGGGTTTGTGCAAGCGCGCTCGTGAAGTCCACAGGGTGATACAGGTGACAGTAATTTCCCAGCACCCGTCCCCATACGACCAGAGTTCACGTCTTTGTTATATGAATAGGTTATTAATAGTTATTAACAATGAATTGTCATTATCAGATACAACCCCCCGCCCCCACCTTTTGAGTAAAGACCTCATTACATAGTCCAGGTTGGTCTTAAACTTGCTAAGTCACAGCGACTGGCCTTGACCTCACCTCGTCCTCCCAGGTCCTGGGATTACAGGCATGCGCCACCACACCTGAGTGCCTTGCCAGTCTGCAGCTTGGGAAGGGGGGCGGGGGCTGAGGTCCAGGTTGGGGGCAGGTTGGTGAGGGTGCCGCCTTTTTAACATGGACTTTCCTGCAGTAGCTCCAACTGTGTGTGCAGGAACAGGAGACCAGTAGAAGTCTGTAAGCAACATTGTTTTGAATGACGCTCCTTTGATTTTATATCTGTGGCAAAGACAGCTTGCTGCATGATCTTTTGTCCTGTGGAGAAGGAGGAGGGGGGAATCTCATTCACGCTCTTGCAGGCTTCCTCACAGGTTTTATTTTCCTGCTCTAAGTGGCAAAAACAAGAGATCGGATGGCCCCGCCCCCGCCCCCCTTCTCGGAATGTGCTTCCGCACTCCCCCATGTCTACTCAACTCCCACAAAATCTACCACAGTGACACTTAGGGAGGCAAGGTCTTGGAAGAAGAGGACTGAGTGTCCCCGGCACATTCTGATTAATCCCAGTCAATGTCAAGTGCAGCTTTTTAGCGGGCGGGTTCATCCTGAGTGTCGGCCTCCTGCGCATCTCCAGTGGATGTCCTGCAGATTTAACTTCTAGCAGTTGCCGCACTTCCACACAACCCCGTCGTACCAAGAGCCTTACGGTCCCCTCCTCAGGGAGAACCTCACCTCACCTTTGCTCTCATAACTGCCGGGTGAGTATAATTAAGGGAAACTGGAGGGAACCCTGTAGTGGAGCACGCGTGGTATTTACCCCATCTCTAAGGGAAAAGGATTGTCTGCACATAAAGAGCGTGGGAAGGACTTAGAGGGTAAAGCCCGAATCTGCTTCCAAACCCAAGTTTATACAGCATCATAGACAAATTTAACATAGGCCAAGAGTTTTGCCTTCCTTGTGGTACGTGAAGAGTTTGGGGAATTACCCATGACACCAAGACAACTGAAAGAAGAACAGTTTATTTTTTAAAAAACAAAACAACAAAATAATTGATCAGAAGAAAAAAATCTGATACTAAACATAGAACAAGATGATTACCCCTACAGATCATTAAAGTAATGCAGTGAAAACAGAACAGTTTTCGAAGTATGATCGACAAGTGGAGAAATGTTTGGGTTTTTTTTTTGTTTTTGAGACAGGGTCTTGCTCAGGAGAAATGTCTTTAAATAGGAGTATTGTTTTGGTGAGGGAGCAATTTTAACACTTTCTTGTTAGTAGAATTTAGTCCCCTCTTGCTGGAAAACAGTTTGGTCATTTGTATTCTTTTGTTGTTGTTCCTGTTTTATTTTGGGGGGACAGTCTCAGTGTGTAGTCCAGGCTGGGCCTGAACTCACTATGTAGCCTTGGCTAGCCTTGAATTCACCGCAGTCCTCCTGCCTCAGCCTCCTTAGAGCTAGGGTGATAGGCATGTACCACCATCCCCAGTGGATGTGGTGCTGGGGAGTTGAACCCAGGACCCTGTGCTTGCCAGTGCTTCAGCTGCTGTGTCTTTCCTCCCACCCTGTCCTAGAAATTTAAAGACAATAATCAGATAAGCCATGTTTGAGGGCAGCGGTGTCGAAGGTCTTGTAGAGAACAGCGAGGCTCCGTGAAACATTCACGTAGTGTGCAGCCTGGACAGCCCGTGCTCTGCAGGAATTGCTAACCACAGAGAACACGAGATGGAGTGGAAACGGGATGTAGAACCCACATACCTGTGTGTCATGATCTAAACTTTGCTCAAAACATGTGCATAGTGAAAGAACCGCAGGAACAACGCCAGAAGGTCAGCGCTGGCCTTGTGCGGTAAGCGGTGTGGTGGACCCGCCTCCCGGAGTTGCCCACGCAGAGGGCCGGGCGCTCAGGACAGGGGCTCAGTCTGCAGCGCCTACGCATGCATCCGTGTAGGTACCTTGGGATGAGGTTGTGCCACCTTGCAGAAAGGGTCAAGCTAACACAAGTAACAAGCTAGCCAGGCATGGTGACACAGCATCTGTGATCTCAGCACGCAGGGTAGCTCAGGCAGGATGATGCAAAGTCTGAGCCCAGCCTGAGTGACTTTGCAGTTCACTTGGCACCAAAAAATAAACTGACCAGCCGATGGGGCTAGGGTGAAGGTGGTAGTAAGACATCGCATTGTCTGTTAGAACTGGTGACTTAGTTTAGGTAGGGGAGGGAAACGGAAATAATTCTCACAGATGCTGGCCTGTATTGATCCAAACACCATTGCTGGTCTGACATTGTCTATCCCAACCTTGTGGAGCTCAGACTGTGAGCCATGCCCGTTCACCCAGGCACAGAGAGGCGAAGTAACTCACTCCAGATCACACAGCTTATGGCAGGCTGGAGTAGAACCCAGGTGGTCTGGATCCAGAGTCCGGGCTGTTGACCACCACCTGCATCTCTGTAGAGCCGCTGTTTTGCCTCTGATCAGGACCCTTGTGACCGGCCACGCTGGCCGCATCGCTGCCTCTCTGCCGCCCCGGTACGTGACAGTCCTGGCTCTGACCTTGCACAGAGGAGCCATCTGCCTGTTGGGGGGGGGGAGGGCAGTGTCCACGACAGAGCTGCTGGCCTCTAGTGATGGCGTTCTTTCGGTTTTACCACGGGGTCCCGCGGTCCAGGTGCAGCCGTGGTCATTTCTGGAGACCCTTCTCCTTCCCATTTTCTGCCAAGTCGGCCACCTCTCTCGTCTCCTCTTGGGGTGACTTGGGCCCGTCTGCCCAGACCATCCTACGCTCGGTCGGGTTGTAGTCCCCCACGGCGGCTCGGGCTTCCTGTGGGGCCTGGGTGTCCGCCCCGACTTCGCGCACACGTGCTATGGCAGTGGTGGCTCTGGGAGGGGGGCCGAGGGGTACAGGTCGGGGTGCCCTTCTGCAAAGCGCTTGGGATAAGAGGCGTGTATAATTTTGCATGTTTGCAGATTTCAGAATATTTGCATCTACATAGTGAGACATCTTGGGCATGCCTCTCAAGTCTACACCTGAAGATTGTTGGTGTGTCGTATACACCGAATACATACAGCCTGAACCGGATCGATGCGGGGTTGGGAATAATTGTATACGTGCAGTGTGCAAGGAGTTTCTTGGTTTGAACTTTTCCATTTGTGGTGTCATTTGGAGGCTCAGAAACTTTCAGGTGTTGTGGTATTTTGATCTTGATTTTCTCATTAGGATAACAGCCTGTATTAGTTCTTTTTTTTGCACCCCTTTCTCTGGCAGTCCTGGGGAGCCAGCATCCCTGTCACTGAGTTACTCCCCTAGCCTCTGCCTTACCTGTTTTAATCATTTTCTTCCAACAGATCTGCCTTCCTTAGCTAGATTTTTAAAATGTATTTCAGGCCATTTTTTACACTTAATAACTGCAGTGTAACGCCTGCTGCAAAATGTCCTCCTCCTTCCAAGTCCGTGCATGGCAGAGACCTTCCCAGCTGTCATTCGGATTCGGGCAGCTCCCCGCCTCTGTCAGGAGAAAATTCCCGCAGCTGGTGTCAGGGCCACGCCAGGGAATCAGGTTGTCACCTGAATCGAGCGCTGGCGGGGCACCAGGTTCCTCACCTGTGAGGTGGAGGTGCGGAATCCATATTCCTTCTCAGGAGTGGGAGATGTTCGTTCTCTTAAGTCTGAGTTTGATACGTAACAAAATTGAGTTTTAGGCGCTTAACTTTTTGTGGACCGTGTTGCGTTTCAGCTACCTGCAGCATTTAAATTCAGACCCGTTGTTTGTTATTCTCAGGTGTGTCGTCCTTCCTCCCCAGACACACTCTTTGGGGAGGTGAGGGGAAAGGTAACATACAAAAACTGAATCCTTCCACACATGTAGGAAAGGTCATACCGTCATAGGGTGTCTTTGGAATTTAGGGTGTCAGAGGATAGAATACATCCAAAAAGAGGAAAAAAAGATGTGGATGGAGAGAAAAGATGAACCAGAAACAAAGGGGCAGCTGTCTTTGCACTGCCATTTCCGGAAGGCCAGAGGGGTGAGGCCTCTGTTGAGTTGGGACCCGGAGAGATTTGCTCTGGGGGATGATGGGGACTTCTGCCCTGGGTTTAGGGGCCTCTCATCTTAGTGGGAGAGAGGACCTGGGAGCTGCAGCCTGTGGAACCATCAGTGCCTGTCAGGACCCCTGGGACCTGGGTGCCTGGGGCTCATTCTCTGGGTCCAGTATTTCTGTGGAATTAGCAGCGCAGAGTTAAGTCCCTGCCCCCACTGGCTGAACCCGCCGGATCCTGTGGATGTTGACTGCGATGGTGTCTGCCCGCTCAGGAGAGCACTTTACCCCGAGCCAAGGAGAATCAGGGTGAAGACGGGCCGGGAGGACCGGGAGCTAGCCCGGGGAGATCGCTGGCTTAGACTTAGACCTTCTAACAGGGACCACAGAGTTGGGTTTGCATTTCGCTTTGGATACCTGGAAAGCATCCATGAACACAGCAGGAGTGTATGTGCATATGTACGTGTGTGTGTACACATGCGCCTCTTGTTGGTCCCTTGTCTACGCTGGTGGAGTCTTTAGAAGGGACCAAGGACTTTTATGTCCCATTGGTATCAGCTCCTGAGAGCACTAGGTAGCCCTCTGGTGGGGAGACCAGCCCTGTCCCGGCCGTCCTCAGAGTACCGCGGCGGATGAGAGGCCCATGGCACTATTCGGGACGCAGATCAATCACCGCCAGAACTGCAGCTACAAGCCCGTGCGCCTTGGCTCTTTGGCAAGGCCCAGGTCTGAGCAGGAGCCAGGGCCTCAGGTGAAGGGCAGGCCCGGGGCTGGGTAGGGCAGCCTTGCCCACATGGGCCCCAGGCTGCCATTACCTCACCTTGGTGGTTGGGCTCTGATAATGTCTCTGGCCCTGCCCCTAATGGGAGACACGCGATTTTTACCTTGAGGGCAAAGATTCAGAGTTTTGTAAGCTGTGGCTTCAGTCAGGTTGAACTTTCTTCTTCTCAAAACATATCAAGTGACTAAACACAGCTTTGCGGGTCCAGCCCTGCCTGGCTTGGCTCTGTTGGTGCTATTTTGATTTGTTCTGGTTTTGGTTTTTGTTTTGTTTTGTTTTGTTTTTGAGATGTGATCTATCTCTAGGGCAAGCTGGGCCTGAACTCACTGTAGCCCAGACTAGCCTTAAACCCATGGCATTCTACTGCTTCAGCCTCTCCAGTGCTGGAATTAGAGGCGTGATCCCAGTGTATGTGGTGCTGGGGAATCGAACGCAGGACCTTGCGCTTGTAAGACAAGTACTGTCTGCGGACCTACATCCCCAGCCCTTTTCATGCTGTATAGGGCACTAGCCCTGACAAAAAGCTCATGGGTTAATCATGGTGGCTTTTAGATATTTACTTTCCTTGGTTTTTTGGTATTTGTAACTTCTCTTTCTACATAAGTGTCTGTTTATAGTAAATTTCCATATTCAGTTTGACCGAGTGTAGGTTTAACTTGGAAACACATTTGTATTTTGATTGGTCTGACTTTTTATTTTTTATTTTTTGAGACAGAGTCCCATTCTCTAGTCCAGGCGGGGCCTGAGCTCACGGTAGTCCTTTTGTCTCAGCCTGGAGTGCTGGGGTTACAGGCGTGTGCTACCACACTGGGAGCTTATGTGGTGCTTGGGAATCAAACTCAGGGCCTTGTACTCGCTAGGCAGGAGCTCTGACTGCTGTGCTATTCCTCCAGTCTGCCTGAATGGGTTTTAATCAAGTGCTGTGGTATCTGTACCCTGGAGTTAATATACATAGTTACCTTACTTCCAAATATGGGTCCTATTTACTTCCAGAAAACATTCATAGTGATGTTTTTATAAAATTTAATATTGTTTTCTACTTACTGGCATCAGAGTTGAATGTATTTAACCGAAGCTTTGCGTTATGTAGACAGAACTAGGGGTGGTAACAGTTGTTCTGTGGGGAGCCTAGCTGATCGGGGTCACAGATGCTTGGCCACGGAAATGAGAAGCCTGTAAGAGGGAGTTCGTACTGTCCTTGTGGCGGTCGTTGCTGGGTGACAGCCCATGTTCCTTAAGAAGACACAGCCAAGATCCCACGTGGGGACCAAGCAGGAGGCCGCTGTGCTCAGCCATGTGAACTTGCGTTCCCGGTGTTCTGTGGGTACAGCCAGGGGATCCAGCAGCAGCAGAGCCCCGTCATTTAGGACATCCCTCACAGATTCACGCCTGTGCACCAAAGGACCCCAGATGTTCAGGTGTTCGCTGAATGCTTTACAACTATGATATTAAAACCATCTTCAACATAAAAAAAAGTAAGGCAACCCTCAGAACTCCATGGTGTCCCTGTCACTTCCTGGTGAGCTGCAGCAGGGACCAGGCCTCTAACAGCAACTATGACATCACAGAGGGCTATCTGCATGCAGAGCAGGAACCCACGAGTCCGAGCCCGAAGCCTTCTCACTCAGGCAGCCCGTGGTCCGTTCTCTGTTCCTCTGTAAAAGCCAAGCCATGCTGTGAGGGCAAAGATGAATACCTGGCCCAGCTTCACACCTGCGGGAAGAGCTGGCCAGGGCCTGGGAGTCCCGAGCGAGCCTGTGTTCTTGGAGGGAGATACACAGTGAGCACACAGGCTTCTAAACAAGGGAGGTACAGATGGTGCCAGTGAGAGACGCGCTGGAGAAGTGATCTGGCCCCCGCCTGGTCACTGCCTGACTCCACAGATGCTAGCCAGCACTGCTGTCCTGGTTCCAGGTGGCTCTTGGGGTCAGAGGGGACCTGGGCTCCAGTCGGTGAAGACCTGAAACCCGAGTGATGGTCTGAGCTTTCTGATCCGGTATCATCCCTCGCCGTGTCTGTCCTGTGGGCATGATCCCTTTGATTGTTGCTGGAAAAATCAGCTTTGCTTGAACATTCAGGAAGCTATTTGGGATCTCTAGTGTTTTTCTTTCTATTAAAAAATAATAAAGCAGGAGTCTGCGTTGCAGGGGTGGTGGTGGTGGGGATCGCCCACCCCTCGTGCTCCCTCTCTCATTCGGCCTCAGGATCAGAAGGAACAGGCACCTTCCCTGAGAAGCTCAGCACGTCCCCATTCCTGTCCTTACCTTGCTGGCACGTGGCAGCAGGTCACCCAGCCTTGGGTTGCTGTCTTCGGGCTGCACCCTCCCCTGTCAGGTGAGGAGGGTAAGAGAGGGTAATGCCAACCGCCAAGGCCATTGCTCCACCACACCGCTGCGGGCCTGGCCACCTGAAGCCACTGCCAGCGTCAACACAGGCCGCCTCTGTGTCTGGCAGGTCTCAGGAAAGCAGGAGATGGAAGTTCCTGTTCAGACGCCCTGACCCCTCCACAGGGCACTGGTGCCTCGGCTGAGGGAAGTGGAAAATCTCGGAAATGCTTGTCTTTCTGTCACCGGTCACTTGTCAAGGTCATGGGATGCTCGTAAGTGTCCCACAGAGGGGGGGAGCAGGTTCCTAGTGACCGTTCAGTGGAGCTTTGTGGCAGAGCTGGCTGTGGAGTGAGCAGGGAGCCCTGGGACACTCACTGTCGCTGAGGTGTGGGGGAGTGAGAGGCAACAGGTAATGGGCCTGTGGACCCGAGCCAGAGAGCTCAGGTGAGAGCACACTGGAGTGGGTCACCGGAGAGAGCAGATCTGGAAAGGTGAGCTTCTGGAGGGCAGAAGAGGTGAGGAGGAATGGTCTTGGTAGCAGCAGCTTTGGTCTGAGGGGCATGGATAAGGGATGGGCTTGTGGCCTTGTGAGCGTGCACCCTGTGTGCCACACCTGGCTGGTGATGTGCTCTTGAAATTCATCCTTTAATTCATTCATTAATTAACTATGGTGCTGGTGATTGAACCCAGGGCTTATCTAAGCTAGACAAGCACTATACACTTTTTTTTGCTTTTTTTTTTTTTTTGAGACAAGGCCTTGCTCTGCAGTCCAGGCTGGTCCTGAACTCAGGGCAGTCCTCCTGCCTCAGACTCCCTGCTGAGATGACAGGCATGTGCCACCACAGCCAGTTGATATGGTGCTGGGGAGTCAAACTCAGGGCCTGAGCTTACTAGGCGAGTGCGCTAACTGCAGTGCTACTCCAGCCCAAGCGCTGTACTATTGAGCCATATTCCCAGACCCTCAGATTCTTAATTTTCAAACTAAAGATGGCCCCACAGATATTTCTGGGTTGCCCCAGGTCTTGCAAATCGCATAGCAGACCTGCAGGTTGAGAGGGGACTATACGGTGGGCTGGTTCGGATTGGGAAAAGCTCTCTCCATCAAGCTGGGGACCATCTGGCTATATTTGGTAGGCAGTGAGAAACCGTGGCGGGTAAGGGCCTGGTGACAGAGGTGGCTGGAGGAGCCCTCGAGGCTGCTGAGGACAGGGGGCCAGCAGTCCACCCCATGAGGCTACTGACGTGAGTCTGCAACAAGGGCCAGGACGGAGCTCTACAGCACCCGCACCAGGAGATGGCTGGCTTAGGGGATCAGGGTGGGAGGCGGAAGGCTTCTGCCCCTGCCTCGGGCAGCTTCCCGGGCCGGAGTGCCTGGCACTGGGCAGAGAGGAGTCCCTCAGCCAGCGGCAGTGAGGCAGATGTTTTGCAGGAGCAGGGCGCAGCCCTTTCCAGAAAGACCCGGAAGCCTGCGGTGGGACTCTGCAATCATGCCCGCAGCTGCGCAGCTGCCGCGCTGACCTGCAGATCGAGGCTTGTGTCGGGATCGTGAGCTTCACTAGAACAAATATTCATCCAAAAATAAACTTCCCGTTCTTCCTGTTTTCATAACTTGCCTGTTTCCTCTGAGTTTGAGGCTGGTCTCCAGTTCCGTGGGCTGTTAATCTTCAGAAGATCAAGACCTCTATAGAACTATTTCCTGTACATGTTTATCTACCGAGCCCGAAATTATTTTCTCCAAACGATATGAGAGCTTTTCCATCTGGGCGTGCCCAATTTCGCCGAAGCACCCCAGGGAGGAGGCTAGACCAGAAAGGCTTTGCCAGGTGGCAGCCGCTCAGGACGTGGGGGAGAGGGTTTTCACGAGCATTCGTGCCTGCTGCTTCCAGGTGAAAGGTGGCTTCTTCATAGGCAGTCCTGGGCAAGGGAAGGGTAGCTCCAGAGGCCTCGCTGGAGGGCGTTGTAGCACGTGCCCTGTTGCATGCGTGATGTGTGTCGTGGGGTGGGATACAAGCAAAAGAGGTTCTATCCCTGAGGGAGCTCATAGTGCTCCACCGAGCCATCCTAAGTTTTCATAAGATCTTCAGACTAACTGGGCCCACTGTCCTTTCAGACGTGCAGGTAATAGTGTACTCGGGGGTCATGACTGCACGCACAGAGAAAGCGCAAGCCGCGTTGCAGCCTGGACCAGGTTCAGAGCCGAGTGACAGACACTGGAGCCCTGCTGTATGGGTGTGAGCGCTTGGTCCTCCTCGGCCCCAGTCCACCTGCTGCGGGGAGCCTTCCTCACTCTCCCGCTCTCTGTGCTTACAAATCCCAAGCCAGCCTGCCAGTGGGTATTTTTAAAATGCAGGCCTTGTACGACTCTTGCAGAGAGGCCATGATGACCGGCTGCGTGGGTGTTGGCCTGCACCTGTGAACCTGGAGGCAGGCCAGCTGCCTTCTCCTGAGCCACCCGAGGTGGCGCGGGATGCCAGGTTTGTCAGACTGCTCCACCATGAGGCCCCTCTCTGCCCCCGCGGAGATCCAGCATCCTTGTGACCTCAGTGGGAATAACTGCACCCAGACCCTGTCCCGTGCCACAGACACGAACCGCCCGGGCCACCAAGGCCCCAGGATGAGCACTGTGAGCTGCCCTGGGCTGCAGGGATCAAGTACAGCTGGGTTTTGGGACTTTGTGAAGTTTGCAAACAAAAGGAATGCGAAGCATGTTGTTGGTGATTATTTTATTTTCATTGCTTGTTGAAACAAAAATATTTTAAGCTATATTGGGTTATGTCACCTCTCATTGTAATTAGCGTTTCCTGTTTATTACTTTTTTGCTGTGACTACTAGAAATTTTTAAATTGAATATTTGGCTCAAGTTAATTCCTGAAAGACCGTGCTGCTCATCTCTGCTGGGTGTTCAGCGGCTAGTGCAGCTTCTTTTTTGTATTATTATTCTTCCTTTTCTTGAGATGAGCTCTCCCTGTGTTGCCCAGGCTGTCCTCGAACTCCCAGGCTCAGACTGTATGCCGACCTCAGCCTCCAGAGGAGCTGGGATTCTAGGTGCGTGCCCCGCGCCTGGGTGCCTGGGTGTCTCCGGGCTTTTGTCCCTGGTGCCCGGCCAGGGGAGGGTGACCTAAATATCGCCTGCCTACGCAGTGGGTGGGACCGCCTCCTTCTAGGCAGAAAGTTAATCACTTAATCATCATCAGCAGCAATTTCTTAAAAGCCCTGTCAAAAGCGCCCTCCTGGCTTGCTTTTTCTTGGCGAGCCTTGCTGACCAGCCTCCTTCCGGGAAGCCTGGTTTCCGATTCGGCCCTCCCTATCTCCTGCACCTGGTCAGACACACCCCAGCGGCTGCCCCTCAGTCCTTTCTCCCCAGGCCACCTGCGGAGCTGACCCCAGGCAGCACCTGGAAGCCGCTGGGAGGCTGGTCTCCCTGTTCCTCTGTTTGGAGTGGCTGCTCAAGTGTAGGCGCTTGGGAGCTCCTGGGAGACGGAGGCGACGCCCAGGAGGTCCCTGCCTTGGCGAGGGCAGCCTGCTGCGGACCTCTGCGTGGGGCTCTGGCATTTCAGGAAAAGGGGAGGAAATGCCAGCAGTGTGCAAGAGCGCCAGATGATTTCCTGTAACATGGCGTCGTGTATTGACCCACAGACCCAAGACGGCCGCCGGCTAGCGTGTGCCAGGGAACACGACACTGGTCTGGGCTCGGTGCGACCCCCGGCCAGCGCGGTAGCCTGGCGCTGAGGCGCTCTGTACTTTGGCCACATGTAGCTTGGCCTGCTGTCTGTTGAACCTATACTGGAGTAACTGACAGGAGAGTAAGCACGTATTATTGTGGGCATGTGCCACCATACCCAGTTAATTTTTATATGATGCTGGGAAATCGAACCCAGGGCCTTGTGCATGCTAGGCAAGTGCTGGGCCCCCAACCCCCAAGCTGCTGTTTGTGGGGAAGATGTGTCCAGTAGTGCCGGCTGGGACCCTGCACCAAGGTGGGGATAGGCTTTGGGTCGCCGAGCCGAGTGAACTCAGCGGAGAACGCTGAGCTTTGCGGGGAAGACACCCTCTGTCACGATGTTTAAGATGCCACAGGCCACAGAAGCCTCGCCCACGTGGCTGGTGTGTCTAGTGAAGGATGCAGGGCTGTCTGAAAAGAGGTCGGGAGGGGGCCTCCTGCAGCTGTTGTATTGGGGTAAAGGGGGCAGATCCAGCTGGCTCACTCAGCTAGCTTTTGGGAATGAGCCACATGCTCTGGAGTTGAACTGCTGAGTCGTCCCACCCCTCAGTGGCTCTGCAGGCTGGACTCTTCTTTCTCTGGTTGGGTCCAGTTTCCCCAGCTCCAGGCTAGCAGTGCTGAGACAGTGGCTGTGAGGATTAGAGAGGACTCAGAAAGGCAGATGTGCTTGATACATCAGGTAAATTTCATTCGATGATCACTAATGCCGTTGAATGCCACAGGATGGACCGTAGCCATAATGTGTAACAAATTGCAATCGTGTCACATCAGGGTTTTTGTTGTTTTAAAGGAAGCACGCAGAGTGTGCACCTGTGCACCCGGACACGTACCTTACCTCAGCCCCGTCCTTTAGTATTTTGAAACAGAATCTTGCTACATGGCCTGTTGGACCTCAAACTCCAGATCTCCCTCTTCAGGCTCCTGAGTGTTTCTACTCTCTTTCTTGATTTTGAAACTCTCTTCTTGAAACACTTCAAGCATTTGTGGAGCTCTTTTCAGAAGGAAAAATGATAATGGAGCCATCTTTGAGACAGTTACTTATTTTGTACAGGTGTATTTTTAAGTTTGAGAATTGCCAGGAGTTCATTAGAGCTAAATTTAATGAATAGCGAGAACAGACAGTGGTGGTAGGTCCATTGTAAGCTTAAAAAATGATTCTTAACTAGAATTATTTTCAGCTTTTTTGCTGGCTGGCTCATTCGTTGTAAGGCTGGCAGCTTTTGACAGGGACAGCATCTTTGGGTCACCAGTAGTCCTCTCCCGGGGCAGGCATGTTATATGCAGGGATTCAGAGTGAATGGGACCAGTGTAGACTAAGATGCTTAAAACTGAGGGGTGTTTTGTTTTCTTGAGTCAAGCCTTGCTATATGCAGTTGGCCATGTTGGCCTTGAACTTGGCCGTGTATCCTAGGCTGGCCTTGAACTCACTGTCCTACTACCTCAGCTTCCCAAGTGTTGAGATTACCTATGGGCATCGTGGTATCTGGCTCAGCAAGATTGAAATTTGGTGATGCCAGTAGGTTTATTTATACCTATGCTATTAGGTAACCACTGAGTTGGCCTTGCATTTGTGACTTGTGTGTCTGTGAATGGGACCAGTGGCAGAAAGGGTTCCTCTAAGGAACAGAACCCACGCCTGGTTTTGAAAACGTTTATTTGTTTGCTTGTTGAACCCCAGCGTCTGACCTAGGTTGACATGCAGGCTCCGTGTTGACACAGTTCCAATCTGGAAGAATAGCTACATTGAAGGGAAGGGCCTCAGGCCTGTCCTCAGCAGGCTGGGCCGGGGCACACCCCTGGGTTCTCAGCTACGCGGGGGCTGAGGCAGGAGGACCCGCTTGAGTCCAGGAGTTCAGGACCTAATCTGGACAACATATTGAGGCCATGTCTCAAAACGTTTTTTGTGTTTTAAACTGGGGCTTTGGAAGGACTCAAGAGGATAGCTCAGTGGTAGAGCATTGGCCCGATGTGCACGAGGCCCGGCACCGTAGAAAGGAAAGTAAGAGCTACAGTGGTGCGTGTGGGCAACACTCTTCCTCTGGTACAGGGCTGTGGACTAAGCTGAAAGAAGGCGCACCCGTGGAGCAGGACCAGTGCGTGTCCCTTGGGAAACCAGCAGGGCAGGGTCAAGGGGGTTTATCTTCCAGTTCGCACCGGAGAGTAGGTTGACCAGGCCAGACTCCCTAAAGGCAGAAAGGAGAGGTACCATGATCAGGCTGTCCTAAGGCAGTCTCGAGGACATGGCTGTGGAAAGGACATTCAGCTGGGCCAGGTCTACCTTTTGCGCTCCGCTTTGACCTCCGAACCAGGGTTGCCTGGGCCTCTTTTCCATCTGTAAAATGGAAACTCAGTTGCACATGTAGGTTTTCGGGATAGGGGGTCAAACAGAAGGGGCTTCAACAGATGGGAGTGCTCCGCTTCTCCCAACGTGCTGAGTGACACCAGGATTAACCCAGGGTCACAAGGAAGGGAGCAGAGGACTCACAGGCATGCGTGAGAATATGCCACCTGCCCAGGAAGAGCTCCCTGTCCCTCTTGGGAGGTGACGCTGTGCTCCTGAGAGAGTTGCTAGTTCCTCTCTGCTTGAATAAGCCCAGCTGAGAAATTTGACTGCTTAAGACCCAGCCTGTTAAAACAGGGCTTCTTCCGTGGCCAGCATAGGGTGGTTTTGCAAGATGCACGGTAGCATTTAATGCTCTGGAGTGGGTGAGAATGGCCAGTGGGAGCTGGAGCGAACTGCAGCCCTGGCACCAGTAATAGGTCAGCTCCTATCCAGGTGTAAAGTGGGTCCAGTCTCTGGTCCAAATCTGCCTGCTAAGTCCCTACTCGTTTGTTTCTTCTGTTGTTGTTTTATGGTATGGGGAGTTGACCTAGGTCCTTCGCACTGAGCTACATTCCTAGCCTTCATTTTTAAAGCAAACAGCAGTTTATTGAATCAAAAAGGAAAAGAAAAGCCTTGGCCAAGAAACCAAGAGGAAACCAAAGCAGGTCTCCATTAGAGAAAGAAAAGAAAACAGAGAAAAGCTCCCAGCAGAGAAGCCATCCTGGGCAATCTTACTTATTTTGTGCAGATGTATTTTTAAGTTTGGGAATAGCCAAGAGTTCATTGGAGCTAAGTTTAATGAATAATGAGAACAGCTGTTGGGGATGGGTCCATTGTAAGCTGGACTCTAACCAGCTGTGGCCCTCCGGCCTCAGCCTCCCAAATGTTGGGATTGCAGTTGTGTGCCACTCACCATACCTGACTGAGTCCCTAATTTTTACATAGCTCTCGTCATCTGTGGCTGCATCCATTGCTTGGGGAAGTGGGACCAGGCCCGACCCACGGGCCTGGAGTGACAGAGAGGGTCCCAGGAAGTCCTGGACATATGATCCGGCTGCAGCTGTCCTTTTGTGTTTCCAGACTTCTTCCAGAGGCATTCTGTTTGGTTCTCAGAACACTGGGTTTTTAAACTTTGTTCTACAGTAGAATTACCTGGGGAGCTTTGAAGAGTACAGAAATTCAAGCTTCATCCCAAACAAGTTAGGCACCGATTAGCAGAATAACAAGATAACTTCCCAGATGAGTCTAGTGTGCCGCCAAGTTTGAGAATTTTGTCTGCAGAGTGAGCCATCTTCTCCACGAGATAGGCCTTGCCAGGTGTGGTGCTGTAGATCTGCAATCCCAGCACTCTGGGAGGCCGAGGCAAGAAGGTCGCACACCAGGCTCAAAATACAAAGGCCTGTGGATACAGCTCCATGTGGCAGCCCTGAGTCCAGTCGCCCTCCCCACCACCCCCATCCCCACACACAGAATCTTCTGTTGTGATTGGTTATCAGGTTGACTGACTTCGGAGTGGTCGCCAGCTCTGTCATCTGTAGGTCATTCAGGACAGAGGTGTCACCTGCATGGATCGAACTGCCTGTTCTATAAAAGTGAGGTCTTAGTGGAATCGAGGCAGTGTAGCCGCCTTTTCTTCTTGCTGTGGAATATTTTGTGCATTCACAAAGCATAATCTAATCCCCGCCCTTTGTGCACATACTCATTGGCCAGCTCACCTGTCACTCATGTTGTCTCCCTTGCTGCCACCACATGTACAGTGTTGGGGAGGAGTGACTCGGAGCGTTCAGAAGCTAAGCGCAGGCGTATCATTTCATCAGCAGATCCTCCAGTATGTACCTAGGAGACATAAAGCCTTAATAACCACCGGCTAGGCGTGATGGCACCCGCCTGTAATCCCACCTCTCAGGAGGCTGGGCGGGAGGATCACTGAGAGTTTGTGGCTAGCCTGAGACTCATTGTGAGTTCAAGGTCAGCATAGACTACATATCAAAGTTTTGCCTCAAGAAAAACAAAAATATAAAGCAGGCCAGGAGTGTCGCTGCACCTGGGGCCTTGGGTTCAGTCCCTGTAGGTACACGCACTCACTCACGCACACGTATGTGTATGCACGTATGCTACCAACCCTTTATTGCATTTAAGAGAATAGTAGTTTCTTGTTCTTGCCTAATGGCAAGTCCCACGTTCAGTTCTCTTCATTTAGTTTTTAAAGTATCTATACATTTAGATTTTTTTCCAATTAGAGCTGACACAAGCATAATTCATTTTTACAAATTCGGCTAACCCAAGGGTAATTAAATTGTCATTGCATGTACACACAGAGGAGGTGATGCACACGCATTTCTGAAAGGTGGTGCCCACGCAGCTGGTCCCTCTCCTTCCCGTCCTGCGCCCTTCTGGTGGGACCTTGACGCAGTACAGAGGAAGTGCTAATTGAGGCCCCAGCCACCGCCACTTCTGTGGCCCGCTTCTGCCCGGAGGCATGTTCCCTTTGGTAAACTCAGAATAGAACCTCAGATTGCTTGTGGAAAGGGTGTGAGTCAGCTCGTGGGCAGCTTAGCATTTCCTGCTTCTTAGCTGGGCTGGGGCTGGGCTGGGCCGAGACTGGCTCCTGAGACTGGCTCCTGGGATGCTGGGGGCTCGCCAAGGGTCCCCTGGACCCGTTACCTGGGAGGCACCTGGGACCTGTGTTCTGCTGAAGGAGCCAGCTGGCACCAGCCAGGTCTTGTTTCTGTAAGGGTGCAGTTGACTTTGAGAACTTCTCTGCGGCTCAGCTCCACATGGTGACCAAGGAAGGAGGACAGGGTTACTTCTCTGCCCTTGAAGTTGCCACCAGCCACTGCTCCGGTCCCTTTTGCTCCGCATTGAGAGAGAATGGTGTTAGGATTTCTTAAGGGACAGTTGTGTGGATGGGCTCGGGTTGAATGGGTGGGAGGCTCGTGTGGTAGGGGTGCAGGCAGGAAGAGGAAGAGGACAGGGACAGAGAAGGAGCAGCCTGAGTGAGGAGCTCTTACGTCTTCCCCAGGTGTTTGTTGACTGGCTACTGTGCATTTTCCTAACATAACAAATCAAAAAAATTTTCCCCCATCATACAGGACCACGTGTGCTCATGCACGCGTGCATGTGTGCTTTAGAGGGGCTTTGCCTTTATTTTGAACAGATTTACTGTTGTGAAGTTGTCAGCTTTCTCCTTCAGTGTCGTGGTCAGAGGGTCACAGAGCAACCAGCAGCCATCAGTAGGTAACGGCGACTCTAACGGAGAAGGTCATTCATCACAGGATCGTTTTTAGAAGCACAAAGTTCGGAGAAACCTAAAGGCTCGTTAATAATAGACTAGTTAAATAAATCATGGAGCTGAGGATTTGGCTTAGTAGTAGAGCACTTGTCTAGCATGTACAAGGCCCTGGGTTTCACCGTCGGCACTGCCAAAAATAAGTAATTAAGTAAATAAATCATGGTATATCCTTATAATGGAATACTGTGCAGATGCAAAAAGGAAATGAATTACTTGTCTGTGCTCTAATGCGGAAAGATTGCTGAGAGATAAAAGGCAGCAGCCCACACCCGAGGCATAGCACACTCCTTCTTGTTCTGTGAGTGTATTGTGGGAGGGTACCAAAAAGAAAGACTGACAGTCAGACAAACCTAAAACAAACCTAGCAGAAAGGAGTCTTTGAAAAGACACCTGCTTTTGGGTTGAGAGGAGTGACAGATATGGTGGGAATCCATCTTTTATATTTTAATTTATGAATCTAGTGGGAGGGCTACCTGCCCAGACAGCTAAATTCAAAGGAGTGCATCTAGGCATACTCTCTACAGAAAAACTGATGCCTTCATCATACCCCAGTTCACTTATAAGCTGCTTTTCCAAACCCTCTCCCCAGCACGCGCTCCATTCTGCTTAAATAAATCACAGGCTCGGGGATTTGCCCAGGGAGTGTAGCACTGGGTAGCATGCAAGTGCTCGTATGCTAACTTACTTCCCCTGCCCGTGTCATTTTAAGACAGGGTCTTGCTCAGTTGCCGAGGCTGGCCTTGAACTTCCAATCCTCCTCCCTCAGCCTCCTGAGTGGCTGGGATCACAAGCGTGCACCACCACGCCCAGCCATTTCGTAAGCTTCTGACCACTGCTTACCCCCACTTGAGCATCCCAAAGTCTGCTCTGAAGGGGCCTGGAGGGCCTGTGACCAGTCCATGGAATGTGAGTCCTGGTCTCCCATGATTCCTTGCCCAGCAGCACATTGTAAATATTTGGTTTTATTCCGAAGCCCATGGGCTTTCCCCCTTCTTCACCCTGAAATATAAACTGAGCTGACAAGATCTGAAGTTGTTCTGTAAGGGTACAGGGAAGACACAGTGCCTGTGTCTCCAGCAGCACACTTAGCTGCTGTCCTGAGAAAAGGCCTGGCAGGCTGTCCTGGGCTGGGACCTGGCTGCCTCCTGCCCCAGTCCCTCTGTGCTGGTGCTTGTTTATCCATTTGGTATCCTGCGCACTGTACTGTGCATGTGTTTGTGTTTATTTCCAGCCTCTTCTGAGTGGTGGCAAAATGCTTTGAGCTGCACTAGTCCCTCCCTGTAGCTTGGGATGTTCAACATGAAGACTTGCTCTTCACGCTGGGCACATTCTTAGCATCCAGAACCGTTCCTCTGAGGCTCATGGGAAACAAACAGATGAAATCCATGGACTCCTCCTCCCTCTTGAGTGGAGCGAGAGGGCCAGAGAGGAACTCTGGGGAGACTAGAAAAAAGGAACATGCAGGAGCGAGCCTGTTTAAAGGTTCTGAAAGGTGAAATTGGAGGACACCGCGGGCCGTGCGTGGCTCTGCTGTCAGCGTGGGGGGGGGGGGGCTTTAGTCTGTTGGTAGCCAGGGCCCACGCGGCTGTCATTACCCCCTCTTTCCCCCCTCTTAGTATCTGCTCCTTGATCTGATGAAACTTGAGAGTCATCCTTGATGTGGTGGTTGAGTGAAAAGCATGGGCAAGGCCTCCTCCCTGGGTCCCCGTTCTTAAATGAGCCCTGGAGCCAGGATGGTCCTCGCAGGGAGGGCCAGTCCAGGAGGTGTGAGGCCAAGGACTTGCTCTCTGCAGATCTCTGCCTCCTTGAGGCAGGGCTGGACGTAGCAAAGATCCCCATGTGTCATAGCTGCCCTTGGAACGCCTCAGGGACGCCTGCGTGCAGCCTTCCAGCCCTTTCTCTGTCCCATACCCCGGAGTGGAGCTCAGAAGAAGCACTTGGCTAGCATTGAGGAGCCATGTTGAACATGCACTGTACTATACCTTTAAGGTCTGGAAATAAAGTCACACCTGGGGTGGCAAAGCACAGGTAGCATAGACAGGGCCAGCTTTGGGAGTGTCGCTCAGAGACTGCAAGTATCACCAGGCTGTTGCCTGGGCTCTCCAGCTGGAAGGCCAGCTGTGTGTATCTGAGGCACCCCTACATCCTGCACCCACTTCACCTGCCACATAGAGCAGGGGTCTTGGTGTGGTAAAGCACTTGGGACCCCCTCCTGCTGCTCCTCTCCCACAAGCTTTACTGTGACCACTTAGAGCACCTGAGCGGGGGAAATACTTGAACAGGCTTGATGCTCTCCAGATATATGTTCTGTACCCAGAATCCCGCTGAGCCATGGGAGACGTTGGGACATTAGGACTGACGTCTGATCTGTAGGTCTTCGCCTCACGATTTCCCGTTGTGTTAACCAGCAAGCCCTGACTCAGGTTTGAGACAGGACGTTGCTCTGTAGTCCGAGCTGGTTCTGAATTCAATACACAGCCCAAGTTGGTCTCAACCTCAGAGTAATCCTCCTGCCTCTGTCTCCCGAGTGCTGGCATTCCATGCATGTGTCACCGTACTCAGCTTATGTGGTGCTGGGGAATCAAACTCGGGGCCTTGTGCATGCTAGGCAAGTGCTGTAACCTCTGTACTATTTTTTTCTGGTGGAACTAAGATGTTTATGGAAAGCCAGAGAGAACTTTCAAAGCAGTGAGCAACTTGAGCTGTCCTGGTGCCCGAGAATTCTAGTCAGATAAATGAACCAAATACGATTCTCTCCCTTCTTGTCCTAGAATTTCCACTTACGTATTGCTTTTCAGAAACCAAAACTTAACAGTATGACAGAATTTGGGCACGGCAGCAGACTAGGTCAAAATTTTGGGGCCATACAGAACTACAGTTGTAGTCCCTACAACCCGAACCAGTAATTTGATCACTCGCTTTAGTTTTCTAACTTGAAAAGTATAGTTGGCCGGAAACTAGATAGCTCTAAGGCTCATTTTAGAAGTGTAGTTCCTTCTGGTTTCGTAGTTAATAGTAGGGCTGTGATCATAGGAAGCCCTTAGTTACCTGTTTGCCTGCCCTGGAAAGTTCAGCTAGAGAGGGGAGGAAAATCTTCCCAAGCCCTGTACGTGGGTATTTTTTCAAAAATGAATCAATAGGAAAAACAGGGGAACATAATTCCCTGGTCGGACAGCAGTGGAGAATGCTTCACGTTAGCAGAAGGCCTTACGAGCCGTGGGTGCCTGTTGTAGCCTTAGATTCTGCCACCTCCACGGCGCTCCGGTGACTGAATTTATTGCTTTTTATAATGAGTGGAAAATACCGTTGGCTCCCGCGCGTCGATCGTGCCCTCCTCTGGCAGACAGCATCTTCATCTCCGCCCCTGGTGAAGCCAGTAGAGGGTCACTTGTGCTTGTTGAACAACAGAAAGAAGCCCCGTGTTCAGAGGCCCTGCCATATGGCAGCTACTGAGCTGCAGGTGTAGAAAAGGGAAGACCTGGAGAAGCTCAGTCCAGTGGCAGAGATGACACGCTGGTCATAACAAAAGGCTGAACTTCCGGTACTGATAGGCACAAAAACAGAAGAGGATATGCTACCCTGCTCCCTGTCCTGGATCTTTGTCTGGGATTACTGAGGATAAAAATCCTGTGTAATTCTAAGGCTCGGTGTCATTACACAGTGGATCCACGGCTAATCCTAGAATTAGATGCTGTCATTGACTCCTGCTCTTTGTAGGGAAAAGTCAGTTCCAGCTTTGGGGTGGCACCAGCCTTCTTTTAGAAAGCTGAGCTAGTTTAATCTGGTCTTAGGTCCAGGGTGAGGGCCCTAGCTTTTCCTCCAACCCCCTGGTCTTGATCCTGCAGTGTTCTCTCTTCCCTGTCTTCTGCTCTGACGACGCGCATTGTAGTGCAGCTTCCCCGCTTAGCTCGCACCTGCGCCGTCCCTTGTGGGATTTTGGAACTTCAAGCAGTAAGTTAATTTAAACCCTAGGTTGTCTAGACCAGGGAATTCAGGCACAAAGAAGCATTTCTGCCTGTAACTAGTAGAAAGCCAAGTCTAGGCTACTACCTCACAACAGAACGGACTTGCGGGGTGTCCAGTTCCATGAATCCTGTGCTGTTTGCATAGGTAAATGATTAAAGGGTATTGTGGAGAGTTCTCCAAAGAGATTTCCGTTTCCAGCAGACCTCTAGCCATCTGACAAAGATGGCGTCTGCCTGGAAGGGTTGCGTTGCTGGGAGGCTACTGTGGTGTTGGATAAGGCTTTTTGCAGCGAGCGTCAAGATGAGTGATAGAATTCTCTCAAGACTGCCCTGGAATTCCGTAGTCCTTGAGTGGGGTTTCAAGCACAGACCCATCCATGGCGCCCTCCCTATGAGAACCCAGGGCCTGGTGACCTGAGGTGCAGTTGAGGCAATGGTGCTAGAGCCATAACCCACCCACCCCCACCCCATCAGTGGCAGAGCTGTCTTCCACTAAACCAGTTCCTGGTGTCAAAAAGGCTGGGGACCACTGACCAAATTACATCGGCCTGTGAGTTCAGCCCCACTCTTTGTCTTCCACACAGCCCAAGAAAAAAAAATTTGTGGGTGTGATGGAGTAGCAATGAGATCGCCCCACCCAGAGTGGGCATCAGGTGAATGGTGAGTGCTCTTTGCTCCTGGGTCCTAGCTTCGGAAAGGGCGGCATAGGCTTTCTTACTTAGGAGAGCTCCCTCGCGCACGGTCCCTGTTGCTTCCCTGCTGACCGTGTGAACGCCCCTCCCAAGCCACAGCCTTCTGGTTACCTCTCGTGCCAGCCAGTTAGACTTTAAGGACCACAGCTGAGTACCAGCGTGGCTTCGCGTGGGGTTTGTCGCTATGCTTGCAATCCCTGAAATTCGGTTCTGCCTGAGCAGCAGTAGAAACCTTCCCCCTCCCGTTCCTCCCTCGGTGGCCCTGCCCTGCGCTCAGCATTGGCAGAGGCATCTCCCTATTGCTCTGGCTTCTCAAAGGTGGCACCCAGGGACCACGGGAAAGACAGCATAGCCAACTCCGCTCTAGGTTCCAGCCTAGCCTCAAGAGCTGGCTGAGGCTGTTTCTGGATAGAACTCAACCCGAGGCAGTCAGAATGGCTGCCTTTGTCCGGCTCTCCCCTGCCGGGGCCGAGCCCCAGGGGTCCCATCACCTGCGATGCCCATTAATGCTGTGGGTTCATTTTCCCCAAACAAAGGATCTTTCCTGCCAAGGAAAGGACGCAGCCCAAGTGGGTGCAGGGGCATGCCCGGGGCCTGCTGTGGGGGCGTGCTTTTCATTTTTACGGGGTGACCAGCTCCTTCTGGCTCTGGTCGGGTGACCATGTCGCTGCAGCTCCGAGATCTCCTTGGCCCTGCGTGTGGCTGTCCAGCTCCCTGGCGAGCATCCTTCGTCTCTGCCCGCTCAGTTTCCTGAGTGCTTCCTTCAGATCGTCTTTCACCTCTCGCTTCAGGCTCTGGGGACACATGTGGTTTCTCCATAATGCGCAGATGTGACGTGGGGGAGGGGGGCACGGCTGCGGACTCACAGAGCACAGCTGGCGTATTCAGCTCGGAAACAGGGTGGGGGCTCTTTGAGGGGGCAGACCCAGGAAGGGGAGGCCGAAAACCCAACAGGCGACCTCAGAGGCTGTGTGGATTCCCTACCGCCGTGGGACACAGAGCTCATGTGTTTTGCATTGTAAGGAAGGCGGGAGTGGCGCCCGTGTGGTCCAGATCACCATAAATACACTTAGGTGTCTGGCTCTATATTTGAACGTGAAGCGGAATAAAGGCCCAGTGACTAAAACTTCCGTAGGCAAAAGACCTGGAGGGAGGGTCTTCTTGATCCTCCCAAACGTGGACCGCCAGAGGCCACGAAACCTTTTCTGTGAAGGTCTAGTACATAGTTTCAGCTTTGGGGACCGTATGTTCTCTGTCACAGCTGCTCAGCTCTGTCTTTGTAGCCGTCTTAGACGGTATGTAAACATGAGTGTGGTGGCTGGCCACAGTTTGCCCACCCATAAAGCCTCCAAACATCCTCCTGACTCTTGGCTGGCGTAAATTGAAGAATGTTCCATATGTGGCAGGCTCGGTGCTAAGGTGTTGTTCTCCACGGTCACACTCATCCCGTTCAAAACAAGTTTGTGAGGTTGTTTGTAATATTACAACCATCTTGCAGATAAGAACACAGAGGCTTAGAGGAGTTGAATAGTAGGAATAAAAGCAGGACTGGATTTTGAGCCAAGACAGCTGTCCCCCAAGTTCCTGGGTTGTCCTATTCTGCAGTAGTCCTGTAGTACCCATGCCTTCGAAGTCCGTGGTTGCTTTCAGGTTGTTGACAGCAGCCAGTATTTGGTCTTTAACAACAAAATGCAGCTAATTGTTAACAATTCTTAAAAATTGATACATAGTAAGAATTTAAAAATACGAGCCCTGTGGAAATTGTGAAGAAATTAGGAAGCACATTCTTCTGGGCTTCTCCCCAGCTACTTTTGCTCCGCTGAGATTTTCCAAGGACCCCAGCGAGGACACAAACACGGACAGCTTGAGGAGCTCAGAGACCACAGTACGCCTTGGCTGGGTGACAGAGCCCTGCTCTGTGGGACGGCCTTCCCTGGGCCGGCAGCTCGCTGCGGGGCCCCACCCCTAGTGCTGGCCCGAGCTGCGAGTGCGACGTTGACCACGCCGCTTCAAAGGCCACTGTCGCTCGCGTGGCAGGGGAGTGGGGTTCGGCAGCAAGGTCCAAGTCATTCCATCAGCATGCAGGTGTTCTTACCATAAAGATGCAGAAACCAAGTTGGGAAGCTCCCTGGTAGAGCGCCTGACCGGCCTAAGTCATGGGTTCAGTGCCCAGGGTGAAAGAGAAAGAGAAGGCACCCGTACGCGCCTCGATGTCTTTAGTTGTGGAAGTAAACAAGCTGTCAAGGACACTTAAAGTCAGATCCGAAGCGCGTCCTGTCGCCTCAGTCACAGTCACTCTTGGCTCGCCAGCATGGCCATTGGTAAGAGGGCAGTCGGAGTCCCATGGTGGGGCCTTTGGGAAATGCAACACTGAATGAACTTGAACAGGACTCTTAAGGCCTCGGTGTGTTGTTTTCCCCAAAATATGTGTTAGATTTTTTTTCTGTATTTGTACCTGGGACCTCCCATGGTCTGCAGGAATGCCTTCTGAGGACCTGAGCCCTGAGGCATTTCCCAAATTAATGTTTTGGTAAACTTCTTTATGGTCCCAGAGTTCTTAATTTGAATGGGAAAGACAGCAGCCGTAGCAGCTTTGGCTTTGGTGGTTATTAAGTCTATAATTTTTTCTGTAGCGGGGATTATGTAGTTTCTTCTATTTGTGTGTTTTGAAGCGTTTCTGTAAATCGGTCCAGTTCAGCATTTGCTGATGTTTTGCCACACCTGCTTCGTCCTCAGTCTCTATGTCTCTGTGCATAAATACGTTATTTCTCTAATCTTTGTATTTTTAGTGAAATCTGAAATAATAAATTACTTGAAATACAGATGTATTTCTTTTAAAAACTTACAGAAAATAGCTGGGCCTGGTGGTGCAGGCCTGTAATCCCAGCACCCAGGGAGGCTGAGCCAGGAAGATTATGAATTCAAGCCCAGCCCGGGCAAGTCAGCGACTTTACGAGACCCCATTTCAAAATCCAAAATAAAAATGAGCTAGGAATGTTCTTCATTGTGAAGGCCCTGGGGTTGATCTTTAGTCCCGTGGAGTGAATAAATAAATAAATAAATAAAATAATAATTTTTATAAAAACTCCTTTTAAAATTTTTTTTAAAAAATTTTAATTCTTTTTTTGAGACACATCTCACTTTGTAGCAGAGGGTGACCCTAAACTTACTGTGTAGGGACAAACTTGAACTTACAGCAGTCCTGCTTCAGCCTCCCAAATGCTGAGATTAGAGGTGTGTGTCCTTTCTCTTTTCCTTTTCTTTTTTAGAGACAGGGTCTTGTTTGGCGTGCAGCTGGTCCTGAACTCACTGTGTAGCCAACTCATGGGAGTCCTCCTGCCTCGGCCTCCTCAGTATTGTGATTAAAAATGTGCACCAGTATCTTGGCTTCTGTGGTGCTGGGGAATCAATACACAGCATTGTGCTTGCCAGGCCAAACACTCTAGCCACTGTACTATTCCTCTAGCCCCACTGTGATGTAAGGGAATTGAACCCAGGGTCTTGTACGTGCCAGGCAAGTGCTCTAACTACTGAGCTATGCCCCACCCCCAGCCCCAGAACCTCTCTTCTACCTGTTGTGTTAAGGTCACTTAGGCTTTGCAAAATAAGTGAAAGGCTGTGACTTGCAAGAGTGCTTTGGTAAGGCTTCCGGCTTTTAGCCCTTAGGAGGAAAGGACCGGTTGCAGCCAAGGTCCTCTGGTGGGGTTGAAATTAGATGTGGTAGCGGGACCATCCGCCCTCCCGCAGTTTGCAGTCCTGTCAGGCGGAGCTCCTTCGGAGTTGGCTGTAAGCCGAGACGGAAGCCTGAGCCGGAGCCCCCGCCCCCCCCTCCTGTCACCCCGCGCCAAGGGGCACTGCGGAGGTACATGCCCGTGGGACCTCCGGGTTTTGCCTCCCGTGGTGACTCGTCACGCTCGGAGCACGTCAGCGCAGACAGTTTGGAAGTGGCACTTGGTTTCAGTAGTGGTTTCGTTTAACATACAGGGGAGCTTCTGTATCTTTTAAAAATTTTTCTCCCGGCCACGAAATCAAAGCCCTTTTCCTCCTCCAGACAACTTAAGTCACCCCTGTGAGCGTAGAGTGAGCCGGCCGACACTGCCGCCGGCCAAAGGGCGCAGTTGGAGTCGGGGACTGGGGACATGGCTTACGTAACTTCTCATGGAAGCCATACACAGGAGGTGGGAACGGCCGCTTCTCCTTCATAATGTTAACATTGAGTTCGCGAACAAGGCTGGGGCTTGTGTCCTCAGAGCATGAGGAAGCAGTCCCCAGACCGTGCAGGGAGGAGGAAGAGGAGGAGGAGCACCAGGCATCTGGTCCGGGGTTGGTGCAGGCCTCACCGTGGCCCCAGGACGTGGGCATCATACCTTCCAGCTAAGTCAACTTCAAGCTGGGCTCCCACACCCACAGAGTGAATGGGCCTCCCTCCTCCATCCCCGTCCCATGTGTGGTGTGGCTTCGTGCCTAACTAGGAAAGGGCCGTGTCTGGGTACAGATTAGAATGTAGGAAATAAAATGCATTCTTACCACACAGACACCACAGTTCATCCAGACTCTGCCACGTTTTTCTGCCCAGTCCTTTTTTATATTTTTGCTAAAATAATAACAAATCCCAGATGTGATATTATCTACCCTCCCTCCCCCCCAGTCTACCCAGTTTGAGTCTTTTAAAAAACTGACATCTTGTAAACACAGCGTCACCATCCCACCTAATAAAATTCACCCAGGGACCAAAATTTAGGTGTGTAAGGTTTTTTTTTTTTTTAGCTTCTTCAGCTGAGTAACCTTAGAACACACACACACACAACACACACACACACACACACACACACACACACAAATCAATAACGTCCCTGCCTGTACTGGCCCAGCCCGTTGCTTCAGAGAGGATCTTCACTCTCGACCTGCACAAAATGAATTCTGTTTGGGGTAGGGGTGGGGCGAGCCCTTGGGGTTCCACGACCCATCTTGGGTATTGAGCTGTGCTCTCTGCTTCCTGGGCATTTCACCTTGTCACCCATGATGGATAATCCTAACTTACAGGAATTTTTTTTAAAACAACATTTTAACTGGGAAAAGCGTCCGTCAGCTGTCAGGCCCCCAGTCTCCACTTTTGAGAAGCAGGATGTCGAATGTGAGTAATGACAGAACAGGCCTATAAAATGCGGACGAACCCTCGGATGACTCACCCCGCACAATGCAGTGTATTTGTCAAGGAGACTGAATCATATATGGGGGAAACACTGCTCGAGCAGCCAGCTGGTTCTCAGGGCAGCAAGAGACGATCCGTTTTCATCAGAAGCTTTCTAGTGGCAGTAAGGCTGATGCCCACCGTTCGGGCTCCGCGATGTAGGAAATGGCCTTGCCCGGCAGGTATGTGTGTGCTCGCCGCCTGTGTGGACTAATGTTGCTCCTTCCCTGTTGCTCAGCCTCCCCATTTGCTTTGAACATATTTCCAAGGGAGAAAAATTGTTGGGATTGTAATGAGCCAGAGCATGCGTGCGTGCGTGTGTGTGTGTGTGTGTGCGCGTGTATGTGTGCGTGCGTGCCCATGTGCAAGGACCAGTAGGTGACCGTGGATCTGTTGGTAGACAGATCCTTTCTGAAAACAAATGTCTCCTTAGATATGTAGGTGAAAGGGATTTTTTTTAACTCATCCCCTTTAAGTCCTGAGTCTATAAGGTGCTGCCTAGGAAACAGCTTACTTGGGTCATGGACCTCCTGGACGGTAGCTTAGAGCTTTAAAAACAAGTGAGCAGAGGGAGCCAATGGAAGTGGTCTCATTGGTGACTGTTGCGTGGAGTGGGCTTCTCTCAGTACTGTGCTTTTTCCCCCATCTCCGAGGTGCGTGACTTAATCTCAGAAAGCTTGGTTCCCTCCCCCGAGTGAGTATGGTTGGTCTTTGCAGATCACAGCTTGCTCGTGCATTCAGTTCCCCGAGGTGGAGAAAGGGTACAGGGATTTGGTAGCACCATTTAATTATAGCTTTCACATGATCTGAAGGACCATTCTGCGTGATTGGGGGACTGTGTCTGCCTGTCTGACCTTCTCTCTCTGTTCACTCACTAAATTTAAACAATGCCTGATGAGGGAAGGTACATACTTTGTTTATTTGAGTATATTAAACATTCCTATGTATGTTGACAGTCTGATCAGTGTCTCCTCGTATTTTTAAAAGATGCTTTTGGAGTCCTGCTTGTTAGGGACAGATGCTGTATTAGTTATAGAAGTACTATTTCTGCTTTCCTGTCTGTCTGTCCAGAATGGCTGGGTCAGGACCTGAGACACAAGTGTCTACAAGTTTTCCTGAGACCCAGCATTGGTGGAGCAGTCTGTTCTGGGATGGTAAATCTTGTTGTCACTCGGATGGGGGTGGGCGGATCTGGGCTTCCCAACCTGGAAAGATTGGGCAGTCTTTGTTCCTCTTTCCCTTTCTCATAAAGCCTCTAAAATGACTTCTTTTCCTTGAGGTGCATGGATTTTTAAACTGTCGGTAAATGCTTTCCTTATCCAGACTTTAACATTTTGAGAAAATTCCTGTAATGTGGAAGGGAATTTGATATGTGTGTTTTGTTTTCTTTTGAAAACTAAGGGGTGTACTTTTTTTTTTTGAGAGGGGCCAATTTGTTTTTGGAGACGGGACCATCTCCAGATTTCATTGATTTTTGCATTCTATAAATGAAAGCCACCTGTTAGCTATAACATGCTAATTCCGGTAAAGAACAATAATGAGGAAGAACAGTATTTGAAATATGTGGGGGTTTTGCTGAGAATTTTCCTGCCCACATCTGTAGTGCTTATTTTTGTGTGCATATGTGTATACATGCAGATATAGTACATAGTTAACAACAGCGTTTGGTGATATTAAAAAATACTTCAGACTCAAAGTAAGGGACCTTTTCTGTTCCTTCTCATTAACATTTTTTTCTTTTTATGTTAAGGAAAGTACCTTAAAAAAATGTGAACTTGAACCAAAGCTTATACTTTGCAATCTTACAGTAAGTCTGGTTCTGTCTTGTAGCTTTGCTGAATGCCATAGTCACCTTGGGGTTCACTTTGACAGAATTTAAGAAAAATAAGATGGATCAATTTGTTTTCTTCGGGAAGGCATTTTCTCTGAGTTCCTTGAAACATTAGGCTCTGCTCTATTGCTGTTGGAGTCTCACTGCGGCTGCCCCTGAACTTAAGTGTCACTCAGCTTAGCTGGCCTGGAATTTGTGGTAGGCACCGCCTCCCAAGTGCTGGGATTACAGGCACAGGTGCTGGTAAATCTTTTTTTTTTTAACCCCCCTTGAGGCCTACAGTAAATGATCATAGGTGAAGATTTATAGGTATGGAGATGTCCTGTTTCCCCATGATGAGTGCAATTGACACTAGCTCAGGTCCTGTCCAGGCCTTTTCAGCATAGATTTCTTCTAGCTCTGCCCACGGGGTGTGTGGACCACTGGGGTGTGGCTGTGATCACTGCTGCTCAGCTGTGGCTGCCACCCTTTGAGGGCCCTCTGCCCTTTACGCTCTATGGGCCATCGATCCAGAGTAAATGCGTGGTTTTCTTTTTTCCTTCTGAGAGAGAAAAAAAAGAAAAGAAAAGAAAGGCACTGCCAGTACCAGAGGTCTCCTGTCCTTCAAGTGGGAAGCAGTGGATAAGGAGGGAGCCCTGCTGCTTGAGTTTGCAGCTGTAATGCTCAGTGGTGCTGAACAGGTGACCGCTCGCCAGCCCGTCCCTGCCCCGGTGGGGTGTCATCCTTACTGAGGACAGATTGCCGCTGTTGTGTTCTTAATTCGTAGGTTTTCTGGAGTCTGTGGTCCACAGCTGGTAATTGCTGTGTGTATAAACAACTGAGTTATTTCCTTTGATTAGTCGGGTCCTAACTCTTCTTGGATAGACATCTAGAAAAAAAAAAAACCCTGCTCTACTCAAAAAGCCATTTGGTAGTTTTGATGACTCTTTTCTGAGGCAGGTAGGGGTGATAGAACCTTGAACAGGTTTTGTTCTTTCTCTCTGTTTTTGTGGGATTGTATAGTATCACTAAGAAATGCTAGTCAAACTCTCCTCATCTTCACTGATGCAAAGACCCCCTCCTCCATTTTAGCATGTATCCAAGTTGTCTTCTCGTGACTGCTAATTATTACAAATGCACTTACCATTTGATAAAAAAAAAAAACAGACTTATTAAGCTGGGCATGGTGTCTCAGGCCTATAATCCCAGCACTTGGGAGGCTGAGGCATGAGAATTGCCTGCTTTCGAAGCCAGCCTGGACTACATCGCAAGATCCTATTTCAAAAAACAAACAAAGCAAAAGGATTATTTTACAAGCGCAATAGATCATCTACCAACATTTTAAAAACCCATTTGTATTTAAAGACCTGTTTGTGAAGTCTGCCATCTGTCCTTTGGTCTGGATGTGTGACCCTGACCAGCTCTCTTGGGAAACTTTGACCTGTCCGCTGCAGGCGGCTCTGCTGCCTGTCCTCCCACGTCGGGAGATGGCGGTCATCCTGCCTACTTAGTGGGTGGAATTAATGACACCTGGAAGTAAATCTCTAGTTTTGCCTGGCAATAGCAGCTTTTATATGCAGCTCCGAAAAGCCAGAAGGCAGCATCGCACAGGCTTCTGCAGACGTCCAGCATTCTTAAGAAAGCAGAACCGGGCGCGTCAGCACTCTCTTTTTCCCCATGCACAAGGGCTGGATTAGCCAGGTGTAGTTTTGATGACAGCTGGTCGTATTGACTGCACCCAAATTGTCTCATGGTATGTGGGGGACAGCCATGGAAACCATGCAGAGTCCCATGTGGTTCCTGGTCACGAGCGCTTCTCCAGGACTGATGGTGGCCGTGAGAGGCCCCGTGCTCCAGAACCAGGCTGGCACCTCAGCCCTCCTGCAAACAGCTGTTGGCTGGGAGTGAGCGTGATGCCGTCTTCAGGGGCGCTCAGTGTGCAGGGAACACAGATTCTGTGTCTTCCGCATTTCAACCCGAGGGCAAGGGTTTGTTTTCAATGCTGCCTCATGCAATTGTACAGATTTTGCAGATCGGGGTGTGTGTGTGTGTGTGTGTGTGTGTGTGTGTGTGGCTTTCCTTCATACACATGTTCCTTGTCCCCACTAGTAGAGGAGGTGGCTCGCCTGCCATTGCTGTGGCCTCGGGCCCCTGCTGTTTGTCCAGGCCTCTTGAATTCCCTGAAGTGGAACACAGACAGTGTGGCTCACAGAGCTTCTTGGGAAGAGTGAAGAGCAAACTTAGTGTCAGTGGGTGCGCACGTGGCCTCGTCGCATTGCCAGAGAACTGCATGTGCGCATCGGGAAGAAACTTGTCCAGAGAGAGCTACGATGGCCCCTTCCCTCTGCTTTGAGAAATGGGGAAAAACAGTATCAGCCTCCCTCGTCGCAGGGGAATTGTTAGGAGACTCTTGCAGTGGTGTGCATTTAAGTGTTTAATAATCGGTAAAGCTCAGGTTAAGATGGAAGAAAAAGGGACAGAGGGACTGATCAGAAAAGTTGTTCCAGGGGATTCTGTTCCCCGCGTTGTAAACGTGGCTAAGTTTTCTGGAAGAGTTTTATTATTGTCTGAGTTTTAGGGGAATTTGTCAGCAATGCTGACAATTAGAGAAAAATCTATCCTGTTTAGCCCTCCCCTGCTCTTCTTAGAAATAATTTTGTAAGAAAAGCCCTTTTTATCTTGGGAAAATCAATACCTAATAACTGTTCGCGTTTCTTCAATGTGGGATTTGCTTTGTACCCCAAAGAACAAAGCTGAGGTAACACTTACGTTTCGTTCGAAGCCTAAGATCGTATTTCCGCGGTCCCCTGAGAAAGCTGTACAAACTGGCTAATTGTTCCTCACTGCCGAGAAAAATACGCCCTAAAGGATAGTTGTGATGTGTGCCATTTGCATAACGGACGTGTTAGCTTTTTTTTGCCCAAGCATTGCTTTTATAATTGGGGCAGAAATTAACGTTCTTAGTAGTGGTAATGTTGCTTCTTGAGGACCGCAGACATGATCCCTAGCAAAACCCAGCATTTCTGAATAGGCCAGTCTGCTCATGTACCTAATTCAAGTGTTACCTCTGTTTCTCAGATGGCCTTTTTTTTTTTTTTTTTTTTTTTGAGACAGGGTCTCACTCTGCAGCCCAGGCTGGTCCTGAACTCATTATGGAGCCCAGGCTGGCCTTGAACTCCCCACAGTCCTCCTGTCTCAGCCTCCCAAGTGCTGGGATGACAGGCATGCACCACCATACTTCCGTGGTGCTGGGAAATCGAACTCAGGTACCTAGTGTTTGACTTTGCACTTGCTAGGCAAGCACCTTACGCACTGAGCCATTCCTCCAGCCCACTCAGGTGGTCTTTTAAAAAATTGCACAAATTCAACTCATGAGCTTGATTGTTTGGCCATCCTTAGGTCTAACACGTGAGTTGTCAACTGTGTGCATGCTGTCACACAGCAGAGCTCTGTCATTTTATTTTTAATCTTACAAAACTGAAACTGTGCTTTGGACAAGTCACTGTCTCCCGCTCTCCCTCAGCCCCTGCAGCTGCCGCTCTTACGTTTCTGCGACTGACTAGTCACCCGTGGACCCGCGTGTGAGTGGGGCGAAGAGTGCCCTGCCCATCGTCTTGGTGGCCGGTGGACTTTACTCAGCACGGTACACTCAGAATCATCCCATGTTATCGCACAGGGCAGATTTCCATCTTTATTAGGGGTAATATTCTGTTCACATCCCATATTTTCCTTATCCATTTATCCCTTGAGGGGCCTTTAGCTTGTCCGCGTGTCTTGGCTCATTGTGAATACCACAGTGAAGGTGAGCTTGAGCTTGTTTTGTTGTGAGGTAGGAGTTGCCTTGTAGTAAATATCAAGGCTAATTCTCTGTATGCTGACACGTGAGAAGAGGTACCGTTGTGCCTGGGCCCCCGTTTGTCTGGCCTCCTCAGTTCATGCAGAGCTCTTGTGTGCACACTGGCGCCAGGAGGTCGCCGGGCACACCATGGCATATCCATGGTGCTGTAAGAGACTGCGACTCTCAGAGAGCCAGGACACCATGGAGGGCATCCTGGGGGTGGCTGGCAAGCCAGGGACTGTCCCTGTGGCCCACACACTCGCAGCAGCATTGCAGGGGGTTTGTGAGCACTAGCTCCCAGTGGCGTAACCGCATTTGCTTGGTGGGGCAGACGCCACCTGTTGTGAAGCTGCAGGACAGGTTGCCTGTGGTGGCCCGTGGCTGTCCTGTTTTAAGAATATTGTTTCAAAACCGTGAGCCAACCGTCTACTGAGTGGACACAATCTCCTTACCTCCCAGGGCTGTGATGGTCTGAGGAATTCGAGAGAACTGGCTGTGCTGGGTGAGTGGCTCTGTTTGGTGTAACTTGGAAGGAAATTGCCCTGGTGATAGGTCACACCCTGTCTCTCCCTGTGTCAGGAACCCACCAGATCCAGATCACCCTCGCCTTAATTGCCCACCAAAGTCAGCAGGGCCCTAAAGGAGAATCTCCCAGCAACGCTTGGGATTTAAACCCGTAGAGATGGTTGGGTGTGGCGGCACGGACCTGTCACCCCAGAACTCTGGGAGGCTGAGGCGGGAGAACGGCAAGTCAGAGCCCAGCCTAGGCAACTCAGTGACTCAGCAAGACCCTGTTTCAAAATAAAATGGGCTAGGGATGTATTTCATTGTGAAGGGCCCGGGTTAATCCTCAGTACCACAAGACACGTAGCGCCAGTGCAGACACCATTTATAAATTTGTGTTTAAACAAGTCACCTTGAGTTTGCGTACATAAGTATTTTGCTTTTCCGGCATCTGATTGCTTCTATAGGCATACAGATTTCCTCAGCTCGTCAGCAGATCGTCAGGTGATCCCTGTGGAACCCCTCAAGGTCTGGTCGTGCCAAATTCCAGGGACCCCACAATGAATCCCAGGTCAAAGGCTGGAGAATTACCCCTCCCCTACGTTTGCTCCTTGACCGGTACCACAGCCCACCCTGGCCCCTGGCGGTGCGGAGGGAGGCTTCTATGGTGGAGGCCACGTGTGGGTGGTTGAAACATCTGGGGCTGTGACCTCATTTCTGGTGTTTTAGGAATCAGTCAGGCTTTTGCAGACTGGAGCAGCAGCCCCACTGGTAACCATTTTGTTCTTTCCATGTGGTGAATGCATTCTGATCTCAAACAGCTGATCTCATGAGACTGCTGGATCCCAGCTTCCTTGTCACATAGAAGCAGCCGGGACCGGCATGCGACTTGTTCCCTGTGATTGTGGTGAGGATTGAGGTTGGGGAGGTGGCTCTCCTCTGGGGCAAACCCAGGGGGGCTAGAGGGGCTGCTCTCTGGCCCCTTTCCTTTGTCTGCGTTCATCCCACAAATAGTTCCTGGAGTTTTCTTCCCATGCGGCTTCAGGAAAATCTTGAGCTTGTGGATGCATTAACTTGGCTTATTTGACTTGGCTGTATCTTTTTATCTAGTTTTTTTTTTTTGGCTTTTTCAAATTACTCCAATAAACCATTTTCACCCCAGGAAACTTTATAATTGCATAATGACACTTGCACTGAGAGGACTTAGCTGTTAGTGTGTTGCGGTTTCAGGTCACTGTGGTTTTAGGGGTTTTTTTGCCTGTTTGAAAGATGTTTTCAGTTGCATTTTACTGCTGAAAGTTTTCTGATCTGCTTTTGTGGGATGTCTCTGCGGCCTGTTTGCTCACTTCTTTGGCTCAGCGAAAGCACCTTAAGGCTTTTCGTTTTAAAAAATAATACAAAGTTGAAAGGGAAACTCAAAGTCATCATCCCCCCTGCCCCTCATTTTCCATTTGAAAAGTCAAGAGAGTCACATCTAGTGTTAAGACTTGTGGCGGTTCCAGCTTCTTGTTACGCCTAGTTAGGCTGATACATCCCAAAAGGAGCCGTCTCTGTGGGTGAGAAAGCACCAGGGTGGCGGCCTTCCCCACCACCTCGCCAGCCTGCCACTGTCACGGAACTGTGCTGTTAGTGGCCCCTCCTCTCTTCTCCTGGTAATCCTTCACAGTCCGGTTCCTGGCCAGTGAATCCTACGTGACCAGCAAGAATAACCTCTGTGTCCTCCGGAGCTCCTGGCGTGGATATGGGCTTTTTCTGCCACACAGGGGCTCCTTTGCAAAAGCGTAGGTGGGGTGGTTACCGAGATCTTAGTGCTTCATCTCTCTGTACGGCCTGTGACCTTGAACAAGACCTGGGTTTAATTAAGAGTTCCAGAGATGGTTTCTACACTTCTTAGCTTAGTATGTGTAGTGAACTTATGTGCCGATGCAGTTTACCTTCGGGCCCATTTGGGGGTGGGGCTTCCTGCTCCCCATTCTTCAGGACAGCAGGTGCCTTGAGTGTATTTTGTTTGTTTGTTTTGCCTTTTCTTTTGTGGGGGGACTTTTTTTTCCTTCAGTTTTTGGTGCTAGCGATTAAACCTAGGGCCTTGAGCGAGCCAGGCAAGAGCTCTGCCCCGGAGCTACGGAGCTACGTCCTCAGCCCTTGAGTGTATTTCTTTGTGTGTTTATTCTTCGTTTCTAGTAAGGAAGGTGATAGGATTCTAGGAAAAAAATAACTGGAAGTAAATTAACAATTCTTGCTACTTAAAAGGACACCAATATCCAAGGATCTGTGGGAAATGTAAACAGTGAGGCTCAAGAAAATCCTATCCGGCTGGGCCCGGTGCCCAGTGCCCAGGCCTGTAATCCCGGCTCTGTGGGAGGTGAAGGTGGGAGGATCATAAATTAGTTCGTGTCCAGTCTGGGCGGATTTAGTGACTTCGTGAGATGCTGTCTCAAAGTCACAAATAAAAAATGGGCTGGGGATAAAACTCAGTGTGAAGGCCCTGGGATCAGTATCCAGTAACGCACACACACACACACACACACCATCGGCCTGTTGCGAGTGTGAGACTGACTGTCCTTCCTTCCTGTTGGGTAAATCACTTCCCGTGGATAGAGCAGGTCTTACAGGACCGGCTTGTAAAATTTTGAAGCTTAGAACTTGGTATGATTAACAACTTGGTAATTTTCTGACCTTTTGCCGTGGTTTGCTTTGGGAGGAAGGCAGACAGCAGGTTTTTTACAGATGCTGTGTCGTGGATCACAGGAGAAGTAAACCAACTTTTCAGGACTGTTCCAAGTATCGCATAGATTTAGGGTTAGTCTCCGTGGGTAGTAAAGTACTGTCTCTCCTTTGTTTTCTCTAATAATGAGGAAGAAAGCAGAATAATGAGGAAAGCAGAATTATTCTGCGAAAGTCAGGCACACAAGTTCAAGGCTGCAGTTGAAAGCCCTGAGTGGAGATTATTAACTTTAAACAACTCCCTTTGCTGTTCGTGTTTTGAAGTACCAATTTTTCTATTACATGTACACTTTAATGTGGTGAGAGTTAATTTCGCTCAGTGATTCAACATTTCCCTTGACTGGCCTCTGGGATCGTAAACACCATTTGTGTAAGGGTGTGTTAAACAGAGCAAACGTCAAAATTACTGCTTTTGGGGTAGAAAGTAGGAGAAGAAGAAAGGGTTCTTCAGAGTTTGGTTATTTTATTTGTTTTAAGTGGGTGACCCTTTGATCTTGAGTAATTATAAAGTCGACAGAACCCCGGCCTCAGCAGAGCAACAGATAAGAAAAACGCAGTCATACACCCAGATGCAGGTGGCTGGCTGAGCGGTCTTGTCTGATACAGGGATGTGCCTTGAGCGGAGAGTCTGCATCTAACACCCCACGTTGTGCCTGTATCATCTGCTCCTAGGTGGGTGCAGAGAATTGTTTGCTTTTAGGTTAGTAAAAGGAAGTCTCTTCTAAGGTAGGCCTATCTCCACACATTCTCACTCTCTGGGAGGCTGAGGCAGGAGGACTGTAAATTAAAGCCCACCCTGGGGAAACTAGCGACTTAGTGGGACCTCTTCTCAAAAAAAAAGAAAGGAAATGAAAAGATTAGCTCAGTGTGAAGACTCCAGTACCACACATACACAAGAAATCTTTTCTTTAAAAAGAAAAGACCAACTTTCTTAAAATTTGTGGAATTGTAAACTTTTATTTCTAAAAAAATTTCATTGTACTTATTCAAATGGACAAATGTGTTCTTGTTGTTGGAGAGTGGTAAAAGTGTAATTGTCTGGGGCTAGTGTCTTAAAACTCAAAAAATAATCTTGAGTGTGTTCTAGAGTCTGCTGTACAGGTCACTTGCCCACCATACTACTGGCGTTTGGCTATTAAATGATCACGAGGTGCCCCCGTTAACCAGGAAACCCACCGAGGATTTAAGTCTGCACCCAGGAATCTTTAGTTTTCTGGTTCCCCCGGGTGAGAAAGTAGGGTTTGGGCAGTTAGTGGGCAAGTGACTTCCTTCCCTGGTGAGGCTTGCGCCATGGTCCAGAAGCTGCCGAAGCTGCCTTGATTCGCCTCTCCAAGCCTCCCTGCACCCCCTGGCTGGCCTTTCCTCCAGGATGCATGCCTCTGCCACCTCAGGAGACACTTGCCCAAGCCAGGTGTGCTGAGGCACAAACCTGTAATTCTCCCTCCTCTGGAGGCTAAGCCAGGTGGATTGAAAGCTCAAAACCAGCCTACACAACTTAGCCAGACCTTGTCTCAAAATAAAACATAAGGGGGTGGGGTGGACATGGGATGTGACTCGCACTCTCCCAGGACCACAGATAATAGGTAGGTAGGTAGGTAGGTTGGTAGGGATCTGACCCAATGATACAGCACACTAGGGCTTAATCCCCAAAGCCACAATAACTAAAAGAAAGAAAGAGAGAAAGAGAAAGAAAGAGGTCCCTACTCAGGAAAGCTATGTCACTATAGAGAGAATGGCCAAAGAGCTGTTTTTAATAATCTGGCTTAATTATAACATCTAACATTGCCTCCTCAGGTGCTGAGGCTAAGATTTACCTCAGCAGACACTTCCTTGCCCCGTTGAAAATGATCCGTGCTGCCGAACATAGTGGTGCGCGCTGTGACCCCAGTGTCCTGGGAGGCCAAGGCAGGAGTGTGGCAAGCTCAGGCCCAGCCTGGGCGAATTCCTGACATCTTTTTCTTTTTTAAGCCCATTGCATGGTTTGAGGAGTTTCTCTGTATCTCAAAATAGCCCAATACTAAAATTTTCATTATGTCCCAAGTATAAGCAGTACGTCATTGTGGGTATTATGTATTTAGTATTCTTAAATTATTGAGCTTTTCAACAGTTTAAGCACTGAGAACTTAAACTTTAAGAGGAAAGGCTTGGTTATTTAAAAATAAAAACTATAGGACCTTCCCTAGGACAGTTTTAATATACTAAAAAAGTAAAATTAAAAGGATTTTCGTTGAGATTTTTGCAGAAATGTAGGTTCAATCCAGTGGACCGCCCCCCCCCCTTTCCTTTTCCTGTACAGGATTTATGCTTGTTCAGACTACAGGAGACACCCCTATTGGTGAAATTAACAACTGCATTTTTAACACAACACAGCGGGGTAGGTCTAATACAATTTGGTAAACCAGAAGGCCAGCATTTTATGAGGGGAATTTTCATTGTGCACCCCACCTGCAGTACACAGTCCATGTTGGCGATCAGCCCTGGAACGGGGGACCTGGAGGAGGGGCTTCCGTGGGGGCTGAAAGCTTCGGCCTTCCTGCCCCACTGTGTCAGTCAGCGCTTCTGTTTCCAGGCTGCAGGGATCACGAATTGTCCCTGTTATCTCCCCAACAATTTCCTCCAAAGCCTCTTAAGCCTCTGTAAAGCTCACATGTTTAACTTCCAGCCCTAATCTTTGTTCCTTTGTGTCTTTGCTTCATTTCCTTTTCTTGGTCATTATGGGTCACAGGACCTAGAAGCCAAGAAAGGGAGAGGCTGGACCGGTGAATGGCGCCGTCCCTGTAGCTTGGCCTGGGGACAGCCCGGGAGAGACTGCTCTTCCCACAGGGATGTCTCCAGACCAGCCACCCCCAGTGCCGGAGCATGCAGGTCACCTGCCGCCCTGGAGACAGAAAAAGTACGTGTGTTTACAGCACGTTGTGATTGAAAGCAGTGGTCACCAGCCATTTGTGACACCAGAAATTGGTTTAGTTGAAGACCATTTCCCCCGGCCAAGGACGCGCGCGCGCGTGCGTGTGTGTGTGTGTGTGTGTGTGTGTGTACACACTTGCTTGGCAGTATGTTGTTAGGAGTAGGTTAGCTTTGAAATGGGAGCAGCAGTAAGAGGGCAGCGTGCAAAGCTCTACCTATGTTAGGTCGGCTTCTAATAGGAGCACGCTAAGAGGAGGCGGGGCTTCACTCCTTGCTCACCTGCTCACCTGTTTCACTGCTCATGTGTCCTGACAGCCCGTGTGTCTAAGGCCTCAGACCTGTACTGGTCCAGAGCCCTGGAATCTGGGGATCCTTGATTTGAAGGAAAATGTCACAAGAGCCTCATGACGTGGTAACTCAGTATTGTGTATCAAGTGAGGTGTGGGCATGGAGCTTTGAATCAGAATCAGTCATTTATAAAAAGGAGAATTTGCAGCTTTTAAAAGGATTCTCATCTTGAAATGTCAGTAGGAAAAATACTAGAGACCCAAGTGTACTAAGCTTTGACTTGCTAGGATTAGTTCTGAAAGATGATTTATAAATTATTAACTCTAATGTTCATATTGCACATATCAGCTGTGCTACTAGTGTCTTTCCTAATAGGGAAATTGCCCCTCTAGTGTGCTGTAGAACATGGTGAGTGGGCGAGCAGGGTTATTTATATGCTTCGGTGTAGCTAGGTAGCACCCACCACAAAGATGCCGGGCTTGGCCAGGGCGTTGGAGGTTGAAGACAGCCGTGCCCCTCGCCAGCGGGACTCAGTCACTCACAGAATCTGAGCCCAAAAAAGAGTGAAGGAACAGAACCTGCTCCCACCCCAGAGGGTGGGTTCCCACAGTAGAAGCCATTAGCCGTCGGCCGGATTGAGTGCTGGGTGCAGGGTACCCCCAGTCACTGGAAGGCAGAGACCCGGCACGCGCCTCCAAGGTGCTGGGTGATGTTCTGGGATTTCGTTCCTGGAAGCCCATTCCATGCCATTACAAAAATTCTCCACTGATAACGGAGATCACACGTATCCCAGCGAGGTCGAACTCTTGGCGGCGGGTCGGGGGGTTATTTGGCTTGAGCAGGATTAGCTGCCACGTCATAGAAAAGCGGGGACACGGTGAAGGGGCCTGCCAAGGCTCATTTCTTCCCTTGGCACTTGTGCTCACTAGCTCTCTCGTGCCCTGGCACGGCGTACTGACAAAGGCATTAGTGCCTGTGCAAGTACCTGTATTTTTTTCCCAGCAGATGCGGGGCAGGGAGGCTGCAGAGATGGCCCTGCAGATGTGTTCTGTGGCTGATTTTCCCGATCTTAAGTGTCTGTGGGAACGCATCTTCTCTGTCTTTCTCCTTTCCCTTCTCCCTTCTTCACTCTCTCCCACCGTTATTAACGATTGAACTGAAGGCTTTTGCCAGAGCTGCTTCTCCAGTCCATTTTTATATTTTATTTTGAGACCAGATCCAACCAAGTGGCCCAGACTGGGTTTGAATTTGAGATCCTCTCTCCTCGGCCTTCCGGAGTGCTGGAATCATAGGCCTGTGCCACCACGCCTGAAGGAAAGTCTTCTTAAGTGACTTAGCCCCACTTTTCAGCTTCCCTAAAACTTACACGCTGATTCTTTTTGTGAAGCAAACATTTCCTGTTCAGAAAGGCTCTTTGCTTCATGATGTGTTTGAGAGGAGAGCTGGTTCTCTAGCTAGATTTGCCCACTGCCAGAAGTGGAATCTTGGCAAGTAAGTTTTCTACCTCAGGAATCTTTCTTTTCTTTCCTTCCTCCCTCCCTCCCTCCCTTCCTCCCTTCTAGCACTAGGGATGGAACGTGGGTCTTCTGCTCTGAGTTACATCCCCAGCTTCTTTCTTATTGGTTATCTGAAACAGGGTTTCCCAGGCTAGGCTGAAACTTGGGATTCTCCTACCTCTGTATCCCAACCTGCTGGGATTACTGGCCTGTGCCACTGGTCTTAGTGGGAGTTTCTTAACACTGCTTGCTACCTTGAACATACAAGCAGGGCACCTTTTGGTAATTAGAGGCCCTGTTTCCTGTGACCCTGAGTGTACAGGCAAGTGTTCTACCTTTAGAAACTTGTACAGGGCAGAAAATTGTGGTCCTGCCATGCATAAAAACCACAGTATGTATAACTTCCCTTGCCCATCAAGTTCAGCATTTCTAAAATCAGGGCAATCCCCTTTTAAAAAATTCTTGTGCAAGTGGCACTTGAACACCCACGAAACCACCACGTGACCTAACAGACTATGGCCAACGCCTTTGGCTTCTGAACCTATTTAATTCTGACAGAATGTTTTGTTGATTCATGTAGTTCATATGCACGTGTAACTTATACACAAACGTGTGTACTCTAATGCAGCTGATAAGGGGCTGATAAACTGATAGACACAGAGAAGACTCGAGCAGCGTGCGTGGCCTCCCCGAGAAGCTGGTGTGGGTTATATCTGGCCCCGCTGGCATCTGGGAGCGGCGCTGGAGAGGCTGGGATCTCAGCTAATCCCTCACAAAGTCTGGTGAAGTGCAGAAGAGTGGACAGGGGCCTGGGAGGAAGTGAGCCTGGTGTTTAGCATAATGGAGAGATAAAGGAGCCATGTCATCAGATAAGGGCTGGCGAGGAGGTGGGGAGGAATTTATGGGCGATACGAAAGTCCCAGCCTCCATCCCTCCAGGGAGCCGGGCCCTGCGGGACACTGGGGGGTTCCTTTCTTCCGCAGGTGCAGGCCCCTTCCGCCGTGGTCCTTGAAGCTGCTTGGACTAAGAGGTGCTGGAGCCGGTTGGCCACCAGCCTCTCCTACCACCAGCCACCCCACCCCTGCCCTGGCTTGCGACTGGCTGCCGGGCCCTCTACGGGCTCTACGCGTGGAGCAGTGACTGCCAAGTGCCAGGTGTAACCACGCTGGCTGGCTGGGGCCCTCCAGCCCCTGGTCGGCACAAGCTCTGTTGCGGTGGCTGCTCGGGCCCAGGTTCTGGGGTCACACCAGGGCTCACCACTGCGCTGTGAGGAAGATATCAGCTCAGATTTTGGGGTCGTTTGTTATTTTTTTGACAGTGGTAGCATGTTCCGAAAGGGATTCTAAGGTGTCCCAACGGCGTTCTCCTTTCGTTAATGCGCAGCCAGATGCGGGAGTACGCACCTGTTATCCCAGCACTCTGGGAGGCCAAGGCAGGATGATCACAAGTTCAAGTCCAGCCTGGGCGACTTAGTGGCATCATGAGACCCTGTCTCACAGTACAAAAAACCGGCTAGGGTGTAGCTGGCTGCGATGGGCCTGGGTTCCGTCCTCAGAACAACAGAAAATGGAAGAAGAAAAGGCCACCCGCCTCCCTGCTCCGTCCCCCAGACCGTCCCGAGTCCGCTTCAAGATGTTGCTTAATTCCTTCCCGAAGGCGGGGAGGGGGTTTTCCTCCGTGTCATCTGTGACAGTGGAGGTCATTGTCCTCTGTGCTCCGGGTGGGTAAAGTGCCTGAGTAACGCCAGAGAGCCACAGAGAGGGTGCAGTTGGCACACGGCCCTGAAGCTGGATTGTCTATAAGCAGCCCAGGGCCTCCCTGGGGCTGTTGCCAGGGGTGACAGACGGCGCTCCCTCTGCCCAGCCACACTCCCCTGCCCCCCCCCACCCCGTCGTGCGTCCTCCGTGGGGTGCACCGAGCCCAGCCAGGGCCAGGCGAGCCACCCCGCAGGCTGGTAACAGGGACAGCAGTGGTTTTAGTCAGTGCATACCCTTTGGGAGTAACCTTGCAGCCCTGGCACAACGGACGCAGGCTTCTGTTTTTTAGGGTTGCCTTTTGCCCTCAAGCGAAGGGATCCCAACCCACACGTGCGACACAGAACAAGGGCAAGCCGGGTGTAACCAGCAGTGTGCACGGTTTCTGTCACTCACCCTGGCCATTCCCATGGGACAGACCCGTGCGTGGTACCTTGTAGATTTGAGCGGGGGAGCTGTACGCCACGGAGTTGCCTGTCCCGGGGGCTCTTGGCCTTTCTGAAATTAATAGGGTATATGGGGGGCGTGGTATTCTTCAAAGTTGTGAGTGACCGAAATAAGCGTTAGCAAACGCTCCTGATCTCAAGCACCTCAGGCATGTGTACGTGGAATCCAGGACAGGTAGATTAGTGACGCATGTGTGACCTGTGATTTTTGCATGAGTCTCTCCGTGTGTAATCTGTGGTTTCTGCTCAGTTTATCTGTTAATGAACGTGACCCCGGTTAGGCCCCTGTGGTCCGTAAGAAAGCGAGTGTGGAGTACTGTTGCAGGGGTTCTGTTAGCTGCAGATGTTCTGGAAACCTGCCTAGCTGTATACTTAGTGCACCGCCTGTAACCCAGGCTGTGGCGGGCACAGGGGGCGAAGGCCCTGCTCTCACGGCGTCGCCATCCTCGCCCGCAGACAGATAGGTTCCGGGCAGAAAGGGTGAGAAGAGTGAAGTGGGGTGGAGGGAGCTGCTGTGTATACAGCGATGACGTGCCTCGAGCAGAGAGGCCTGAACGAAGTAAGGGAAGGAGCCTAGTGGAGGTGGGGGACGGGGTGGGGAGGGAGGTGTTAGTAGAAGCGGTAGTGTGCTTAATATGGAGGGCCAACGAGGAGGTTAGTGGGAGAGGAGGGGAATGGAGGCCAGGGTTTTGGCTTTGAGCTGCTGTAGGGTTTTTTACCTTTTTTTTTCCTTCTTTTTGGAAACAGGGTCTTGCTCTGTAGCCTTCGTTGGTCCTGAACTCACGATTGAGCCCAGGCTGACCTTGGACTCAGAACAATCTGCCTGCCTCAGCCCCCCAAGCGCTGGGGTTACAGGCATGTGCCATCACACCTGGTTTATGTGGTGCTGGGGAATCGAACTCGGCTATTTAGTGCTTGCTAGGCAAGCACTTTAACCACTGAGCCGTTCCTCCAGCCCCTACTTTTTACTGTGTGTGTGTGTGTGTGTGTGTGTGTGGTGCTGGGGATGGAGCCCAGGGCCTTCCCATAATGCTCAGTTACATCCTAGGCTCATTATTTATTTATGTATATTTAGAGACAGAGCCTGGCTTTGTAGTCCAGGCTGATCTTGAAATCACCATGCCACCCAGGCGGGGTCCTGGGTCAGGAGGCCACAGTGACGTGGGGCGGCCCTGGCGTGGGGCCTGCTGTAGAGGGGCGCAGCTGGGTGGGTGGCGTCAGGGGCCCAGAGGTGCCCCTCCAGCCTGCCCTCCGCAGTGGGGACTCACCAGCGTGTGCAGGGGGCTGCCGCAGGGTCACCAGGTGAGGAGGTGACGTTGTGGGGGGGCAGGGAGCCAGAGGGCCTGTGAGTCAGCCCTGGGGTGACCAGCAAGATGGTGCAGGGAGCGCCAGCCCGGGGTCCAGGGGAAGGCGCCCCTGGCTGCAGAGGCAGAAGAGAGGGTGGGCCACGCAGGGGTCAGGCGTGAACGTGAGGGCCACCCTCAGCCAGCCGAGGGGGAGAGCACAGGTGACGGGCAGGGAGGAACCGTGAGGTGTAGACAGGGACGGTTCTTCAGGTGGTGGTGGTGGCCGCTCAGCTGTACGTTTTATATGATCAGTTTGCGTGTTACATATGTTTTACCACTTCTGTGGGTTTTTTTTTTTTTTGACAGCCTCACTAGGCTGGCATCGAACTTGTGTCCTCAGCCTCCTGAGTGCTGCAGTTACAAGCATGTGCCACCACACATAACTTTTTGTGTTTTGCCAGTGTTTAAAAACCAAGGGAATGGTCCAGAAAGGATGGGGAGGGTGACGCATCTGGGGAGCGCTGCGGGGGTGGTGGTAGTGGCTGAGACATGGGAAGAGGGGGACATGGAGAATAGTTGGGTGCGCAGCCTTTGGGAGCGAGGTGAGTGGGGCGGGGGGCAGAGGGGCTGGCTCTGTGGTCTCCAGCGCATTGTGCGTGCCAGGCTCCAGGTCCCCCCGGGACCCGAAGAACAAGGGATTCTCTGTTCCCCCCATCTTTGCTTCCTAGAACCAGGCACAGAGCCTGGGGGAATATATGTTTGAATGAGTGAAAAAAAAAAAAAAAAGAATTAGTTCTATCCAAAGAAAGAAAGCAAGCGAAAATGGAATGGCCTTGTTGAAAATCCAAGTAAATGTCCCCCAAAAGTGATAAAGAAGGAAAAGGACCTAGAGTAGCCCCTGGAGGATAAAAGGTTTTGGGCACAGGTGCAGAAGAACTCATTGTGAATTCAGAGTTTTAAACTGGAAAAAATGAAATCATAAGCGGAAACCTGCAAAGGTCCAGTTATTTGAATTGTTTTCTCACTTCTGTGAACTATTTATTACATGAAGAATTTGTGACTTAAAGTAGATTGCTTATGCTTATGCTAAATAAGATTATGAGCTTCATAAAATAAGGTTGATGCTTTGTTGTAAATTCAGTTCAAAGGGCGGAACCTAACACCTTCTGAAGGTAACAGACTCATCTTTTCAGCATGTAGATAAGAAATTACGCAGAGCAGCTCATCCTGTTATTAATCATACTTACACCCACAAACCAGAAAACGTTATTTCTGTGTACACCTCCAAAAACTCACGAGGACTTTTAATTACTAGGGCATTTGTACAAAAGTACACGTGTACACCGAGTTGACGTGTTTTGGTTTTCTCCCCTCATGCAATGGGCGGGCGGCCCTTGAGGGAGACAGCCAGGCCCAGGCTTTCTGCCGACAAGTCCAGGAAGCGCTGGCCGGCTGTGGCTGCGCGCTGGGAAACGTGTTCTGCAGCTACCAGACCTTTGTCATCATGCCCACTCTTCTTGTTGTCGTTTTAGTGACAGCTATATTGTGCGTGTCAAGGCTGTGGTTATGACCAGAGATGACTCCAGCGGGGGATGGTTCCCACAGGAAGGAGGCGGGATCAGTCGCGTCGGGGTCTGTAAGGTCATGCACCCCGAAGGCAGCGGACGCAGCGGCTTTCTCATCCATGGTGAACGGCAGAAAGACAAACTGGTAACCCCGCCACGCGGGTCGCGGTCGCGGCGGGTGGTTGCCCCTGGCGGTTAGAGCCCCCTCGGCCTGGGCGATTCTCTCTGACTTCAAACTTGCATGAACTTTGGGAGCGGGTGCCAAGTTGAAAATATATCCCACCGTTCTCTGCATGCCACGCAGCTCAGGTGCCGAGGCGAGTTAGCGGTTCTCTTTGCAACTCCAATTAATCAGATGTCTTTCCTTCTGTCCTTGGTATCCAGAGCAAAAGCGTTGTTAGAGTAAATCGCATACTGTTGAACTGTCCATCCAGAGTTTTACGGATGGAGGGTTTAGGCGCGGGTAATGGATTGTGCTGTTAAAATTTGGATAGTCGAAGGAAAAATGCAGGCAGTGACACCCGACATCGAGCACCTAGAACATAGGGTTGCTTTCACTTCATGACTAATGAGTCAAGTATGTTTGGAAAAGTAAAATAACAACAAGGAGTGATGTCGCACAGATAATCATGCATGCTTATAAGCTAGACCTGGAGGCGCAAGCCCTGTAATCCCAGCACCCGGGAGGGGTGGGAAGATTGCAAGTTCAAGCCCAGGCTGGGCCACTGAGCGGCTTGATAAGACCCTCTGTCAAAATCACAGATAAAAATGGGCTGGAGGTGTGGGTCAGTGCAAGAGCCCTGACTCAGTCCCCAGTGCCACAGGTAATAGTGACTTCTCATTGTGCACACTTACAAACACTTGGGAGAGTGATCCTGTCCTACAGGAAGAAGTGGGGGGACTGATAGCTGGTGACACCCCTCCTCCTGAGGGAACCGTGGTGTCCACGTGTGCCTTACGACAGAACCTGTCACAGGATGGGAAAGGAAGTAAAACGTCCACATCTCGTTCCTCTCAGTGGCCGTGGGCTGGAGGAATAGCAGAGCAGTTAGACATGCAAGGCCTTGGGGGGGATTCCCCAGTGCCATGTAAGGTGAGCATGGTGCGTGCCTGTAATCCTGGCACTAGGGGTACTGAGGTAGGAGGATTGTTGTCAGTTCAAGACCAGCCTGGACTACAGAGTGAGACGCTGTCTCAAAAAAAGAATCAGTCGGGCTGTAAACATGGACCATTACAGGCTAGAGGAGTGGCACAGCAGTTAAAGCGCTTGCCTAGCAAGCACAGAGCCCTGAGTCCGATTTCCCAGCACCACATAAGCCAGGGGTGGTGGCACGTGCCTGTTATTCCAGCATTTGGGAGGCTGAAGCAGGAGGAATGCCTTGAGTCCGATGCCAGCCTAGACTGACATAGTGAATTCGGTACTAGCCTGGACTACAGAGAGAGACCCTGTCTGGGGAAAAATATGGACTGTTACACACACAGTTCTGTCCTTGATGATGGAGTATTGAGAAGCCAGTAGATGGCTTGAGGTGTAAGGAAGTGTCCAGGACCCCACAGAGCAGGGAGCCGGAGCCTGGCAGTGTCTCTTGAGACCCTGTGCACAGGCGTCTGGGGAGCTGCACACGTTAGCTGTGCAGGCGCAGTCTGCTTTTGCAACCAGTTGTGATAGTTTAAAAAGTTACCAAATAGGTAAGACACAACAGTTTGTAAATGTTACCTGTGGATTAACAAAATGCCATTCTCGCTGTTGATTTATTCCTGGAAATTCAAGGGGAGACTACAGCTGTGGTTAAGAACATCTATGCAGGAAACTCCTCATATCATTATTATAGTCAAATACTATTTGTGACTTTCTGTCAATGAAGGCAGTGTGACCACACTACCAACCGAAAGTGAAATAACTATAGTTTATATTGCATTACCATGTGCTGAATGCTACACTAGCCATGTACTTAAGTTGTGTCACTGTACGCTTAAAGATAATTAACAGCCTAGATGATTAACACAGAAGAATCTGGAATACAGAAAGATGCCTCGTTAGCAAGGCATGGTGCCACATTCCTATAATCACAGCTGCTTGGGAGGCTGAGGCAGAAGGATTGCAAATTCATGGCCAGCCTGGGCAACTGGGACCCTGACTCAAAAATAAATAGGACTGGTAGAACGCTTGCTTAGTATGCGTATGTGGATTAGTATGGGTTCAATCCCAGAATTTTTTTTTAAAAAAAAAAAAGTTTCCTTGAAGTTTGGTGACCCGTTTTGAGCCTCAAAACCAGCACGTTGGTTCTCTGTCGTGCTGACCCCTAACCAAAGAAGCGACAAGTGTTCGTTCAGCCACCATTAGGCTTTGGTGGAAGGTTCCTGGTGCCCGTGTGCTTATTTTTGGTTTTCTGTCCCGTAATCTGAGTTGATAAGCAGTTTACTATCTCCGTTATTTTGTCCAGACATCGTTCTAAGAAGTTTTTCACCATGCCGGTGTGCGTGTGATGTTTCATTATGTAATTGAACCTTCTCCCTAGTGTCAGAATTAATGCGCTCTCTCCCCCACGGCCCTGCCCGTCCCCGTGTCACGAGGAGGCATCTACCCGCAGTCCTCACACTATATGTATATAATTAATGTGGTGGAATCCAATTTGGATGACTTGTGATACGTATCCAGGGGACTGCTACTATCTAGTGCAGAGTTTATTCTGTCATGCTGAGAGTCGTGTATTTTAAATCTTTATCAGCTTAATGGAAAACCGTGACACGCTATGACTACTTGCTAGTGAGCTTAAGTGGCTTTCCCTTTGTTGAACTGTGAGGTATCTGTTAATGTCCCTTGCATAGATCCCTATTTGGGCTTTACTTTTCTCCTTGATATATATGCCCTCTTCTGTAATAAGGACATTAATCTTTTACCATGTTGGCTGCAGATATATTCATATAGTCTGTTGTTTGCCTTTCATATTTTTGCCAGTATTCTTTCTTTGGAGGGGGACAGGGTCTCATTCTGTAGTCCAGGCTGGTCCTGAACTATTCACTACCTAGCCCAGGTTGGCCTAGAACAGCAGTCCTCCTGCCTCAGCCTCCTGAGTGCTGGGATTACAGGCATACACCACCACACCCAGCTATTGTGCGGTGCTGGGGAATTGAACCCAGTGCCTCATGCTTCCCAGACAAGTGCTTTTATCACTAAGCTAGGCTCCCAGTCCGGTTAGTTAGTATTCTTTTTCTACAAAATTTTGGTGGAAAATATTTTACTCCTTTTCTCTTTTAAAAAACTTTTTGGTTGTTCTGTGTTAACAGATTATCTTAAGTGAAGCCAGGCATGCTGGCCTACACCTGAGATCCCAGCACTTCCAGGCACTTGGGAGGCCGAGTCAGGAGAATTACAGGTTGAGTCAACCTGGCCTAAGTGGTGAGTGCGAGGCCAGCCCGAGCTGCATAGTAAGACCGTGTCTCAAAAATCAAAACAAAACAAGACCAAAAAAAATGCCAAATATGTACGTTCAGAACTGCTTTTTTTTTTTTCTTTTTTAGTATTTCCTTGGTTTATCACAGAATATTTTAACCTGGAATGGCCCTTTACATTACATAGGTCAGCCTGCTGTCTTACAAATGCATTGTGTTTTACCAGTGACTTTGATATAGTTACAAACTTTTACCATTTTGTTCAAAATCCTTCCCATAAAAGAAAATAACCCTCAGATAAATTTCTGCATCATACTGAAGAAGGAAAATGTTACCTCCTCATTGAGTCAGGGCATCCAGTGCTCCAAGGAGTGGCCCACTTTCTCTGTCCAGGGCTCACAGTGGGGGCACAGTTGGCACTGGAACCCATTGCGTGGCGAGGGCAGGGCCTGGCCCTGGGCACCCCGTGGAGCTGTGGCCCAACCTCTGCCTGTTGGCACTGTACAAGACTCCACCCTCCCTCTGCAAGCGCACACCCCTCCGTCACGTGTCTCCGTCCCTCCACCCTCTCCTGTCCCCTTTGCATCCTGAGACCCCCGCTTCGAGGCCCGTATTTCCGTTTGTAGATCACGCACCACTCATGCAGGTGTACTTTGTCTCTGTCACATCACGTCACCTGTTTCACACTGTAGAATTCGGGCTTTTGTCCCTATAGTGGCTCCCCATGCCCCTTACCCCAGCACACGTGCGTGGGGGAAGCAGTGGCACCTCCCTCGGCCTCCTGCACGTCTCCAGGGCAGCCCTCTGCCCACGCAGTAGTGCCCTGTGGGAGCTCCTTAGAGGGACTGAGGTGGCCAGCAAGGAGTGGGGTGGGGGGTGGGCGGGATACGCAGAGTCCCCAGCCCATTGGGCTCGGGCTGACACGCTTCTCCGGATGGAAGCGTGTTGCCAGTAGTGGTTCCAGGTGTGCAGGTCTGCAATGCAGCATGGGCCGAAGTGGGCTTTTGTTTGTTTGCTGGTTCTTAGTTCCATGTTGGGGCCTATGAGCTTAGCTGTCACTCTGTCTGAGGAACTAGGCCTTGTCCCATACACCTGTCCACAAGTAGTGTAGTTACTCCAGCAATATTGGATAAATTAGGACCATTGAAGTTTTTATCAGAAGTCACATGTAAACTAAAATTCTCTGGATTTTGAATCTTACTTTAGCATAATTAGAGTTTACTCCTCAAATGCTAAAAGAAACTAGCTTAAGAAAAAGAATAAACCTTTCGAGTTGATGGCTCAGTCCTTGCCCTGTGTGGGTCGGAGAGCAGTCTCAGTACCAGTTAGTGGGAACTCCAAAGGCACGCTAGCTGGATTTTAATTTTCAAATATGCGTATCTTTTTACGTAGCAGCTCACATCTAGAATACTGTCATAAAAAAGACTTAGTGTGCTCGGTGGCACAGGGCCCCGGGAGGGTGAGGTCGGAGCCCAGCCGGGACAGTGTCACATCTTAGCGAAACCCTCTCAAAAACCAGAAATCAAAATGGCTGAGGATGCAGATGTGTGTGCAAGCCCTGGGCTTGATCCCCAGCACAACACACGCCCACACAAAAGACATAGACGTCTAAGCAAAAACGTGTGCGCAGCAGGAGCTCTTACACTCCTGTGGTCTCGGGATTCCTTCGCACCCTGAAACTTTCTGGAGAACTCGAAGACCTGCCTGTTTTCACAAGTTACCGCTGTTAGTATTTACCACGTAAGAAATGAAAGCTGAGTAATCTTTTAAACTCTAAATACTCCTGTTAACGTCAAGGACATCTTTTTCTGACAAATATTTATCTCTTTCACAGAACAGAAATAATGCATGAGAAAGGGCCATCACTCGACGTGTTTGGAAATCTTACAGTTTCTGACTTAGTAGAAAAGAGCTAGACTCCATTTCCTTCTGCTTCCAATCTGTCACAATAAGCCACGTTGGTAGAAGTATTGAAGATATGTAATTGGCAAAGGGGGAATATGGAAGTCTTTTCAGATAATTAGAGACCTTTGATGTTAAATGCATCAGAACTCATCTAGTAGGAGTTTATTTCTTAAGTAAGGAACCTAGGAGCTTTCCACAGGCTCTTACATTAGAATCTACTGGTTCGGGGCTGGAGGAATAACTCAGTGGTTAAGCACTTTCCTAGCAAGCTCAAGGCCCTCGGTTCATTTTCCCTGCACTACATAACCTGGGCATGGTGGTGTATGCTTGTAATCCTAGCACTAGGGAGGCTGCGGCAGGAGGATTGCCAAGTGTTCAAGGCCAGCCTGGGCTCTATAGTGAGTTCAGGATCAGCCTGAACTGCAGAGCAAGACCCTGCCTCAAAAGAATTTTTTTAAAAATCCACTGATTCTTTGTTTATTTGTTTTTGTTTTTATTTTTGATACAGGGTCTTGCTCTGTAGTTCAGGCTTTTTCTGAAGTCGCTATGTAGCCCAGGCTGGTCTTGAATTCTTGACAATCCTCCTGCCTCAGCCTCTCACTAAAAATAAATAGAAAATAATGATTTACTGATTTAAGCAGATCTTTCAAGTGTTGACTGCTTCATCCTACAATATAAAATTATATACTAAATATCACCAGTGATTATATTAGAAAAATATTCATGTTTTGGGATGCTGCTCAGTATTCTGGCTTTCCACTTGAAGTTCATATTTTATTATTGGTAACAAATATCCAGAATTGGTTTTCTTGGAGTGACGGGCTCCCCAGTTCAAGAAAATGTATTCCAGCAGCCAAGTATGATGAGCCAGAGTTGGTCATTCTTTCATGAAAATGTTGATCTCAGAAACAAATGAGGGCTGGAGGGATGGCACAGCAGTTAAAGCGCTAGCCTAGCAAACGCAAGGCCCTGAGTTCCATTCCCCAGCACCACGTAAGCCGAGCCTGGGGGCACACGCCTGTAATCCAGCACTTGTGGGGCCAAGGCTGGAGGACTTCATGAATCCAAGGCTGGCCTGGGCTACAGAGTGATAGAGCGAGACCCTCTCTCAGAGAGGAGAAAAAAGAAAAGAAAGATGTGAACCAGCCTAGTGGCAGGCGCCTGTAAGCTCAGCACTCTAGAAGGCTGAGGCAGGTGGATCGTGAGTCTAATCCCAGCAGGACCCCATCTCAAAAGGGCTGGGAATGTCGCTCAGTCCCACAAAGAGAAAAGGAAAGCGGCTCACAGCTGAAACTACCACGCTGTGCTCCGCGCGGCAGTAACTTCTGCACACAGGCACAGCACAGCGAGGGGTCCCGTTCGCCGCTGTGCATGGTGGGTAGCCAGGCTTTCTTCCCAGCCTCGGCCACGGCAGCCCCTGCAGCAGGCCCAGCGAGGATGCCGACGTGAGGATACACTTGTGTCTGTTTCCCGTGTCCTCACGTGAAGTAAAGGGCGTACGAGGTCCTGACATGAGAAAATCCCCTTTGCTCCTTCATTAAGAAACTTCCCTGAGTAAAATCGGCATGTCCTGCCGAGCCCAGGTGAGGACCTGGTGGCTTCTGTACAGTCCGCTACCAGCCCGGCGGGGTAGCTGTGATGAGGGAGGAGCGGACCGACCGTCCGGCTCCCGGGAAAGGGTCCGGAAATGGGAAGAGGCTCCCGGGGCCGGAGTCCAGGCTTCCAGTGCGTGTGCAGGACGCCGAGGCGGCGGCCAGTTGCAGATGACCCAGATGTCCCCTAGCGCGGACAGTGCCTGAGTAAATCCAGTACGTCTGTGCCAAGGGCTGCCAGGCCTGAACAGGGGAGCCCTCCCCATGTGTGTCGCTGAGACACCCTTCCTGGTCTTGACGCTGGGCATGCAGCCCGGGCCTCCCGTGTGCACAGCACCTGCTAAGCCCGCAGCCACTCCTTCTGCCGCCCAGACACGTTTTAACAAACAACAGGCAAGTTGTGGAACAGTTTCTAGCTGTAGGTGTGGCTTCACGTACACACGGTCGCCTTCTAAACTACCGTGTGTTTATAAGGAAGGCACAGCCCGAGGAGGGGTGCGGTGTCCTCCAGAAAGGCAGGCAGGGACCCTGGAAGTGGATGAATTTTGATGGTGGCCAGGGACAGAAGAGGAAGGCTGGAGCCTCCTGTATTCCTCTAAGTTATTTTTTGTAAGTCTATGTTTGCTGGATTTTGTTGAGGCAGGGCCTGTAGTTTGGGTGGGTCCCAGTGCACAGAGCCCCTCCTGCCCCAGCCCGCTGCTGGGGTTACGGTCGTGAACCATCCGTCCTGCCTGGCTTGTGTTGATATTATCAACACCTCCCACAAGAATACAGCCACTTTTATCCCCGTGCGTGTCATTTTAAAAATACTGGTTAAAGCCTTTCTCTGGCTTTATGGCAAGGCCTGCCCGCGGAACTTCTGAGTGGATGGTATCTGTTAGGATGAGAGCGTCCACACTTTCCCCATCTTTGCTGTTGAACTTGGCTGTGTAAAGGTAACTTGGCTTACGAGGTAATACCTAATCGGCCCCGTACCTAATTTAAATGAAGCTTAATTCAAGTTTTCTAAGAAATAGACCTTTGGGATAGTAAGTTGGACAACCAAAGGCTAATTTTTTTTTCACCCTGGAAATATGGAAAAACCGAGTCTTTGTTTCTGTAGAAAGTTTATTTTGAGACGTTGATCTGAGACTATGAAATTCTAAAATAGATCACATTTGTTAGTTAAAGCCTGGGTCATTTGGATTTCCCCAGTGTGGCATGGGGCCGGGCTGACATTTCAGAATTGTACTATTCTTAGGGGGGAAATGGCCAAAAGAAGCGATTTCATCATAAATAGAACCGTGTGAGGGACTGTTGTCCTCTTTTAATACGGCAATGTAGAGTTAAGTGCTTGAGATTATCTAAATTCCAATTTAAATATTCCTGTGTATTAAGCTAGGGAACGTTTATTAGCATTGAATTCCTCTTTGCTTTAATGTACTCTTGAACTTCGTACTCAGTTAAAAAGATCCTAACTAATCTAAGCAGCCTTAACGCTTGTCCTTCACTTAATACAAATTAACAAGATCGTTTTGTGTTGAGTAGCTTTGTCAGAACAAGATCAGGCTATTAAAAACTCAGCAGATCATAACAGTGTTTGTAATGAAGCTGCAAGAATAAATACTGTAAATAGTTTGGGCTTTTTGGGAGTAAAGAATGAAGTTTGTATTCACATGGTTGCGATGCTTGTTTTATGAATTCCGAGGGAGTGGCTTTAGAATGCGAGCTAGGGGACCGAGATTAGAGTCATATAAGATCAGGTACCAGACAATGAAGGTAGCAGGAGCAAGTGAGGAAATTGCAAGTCTACAGGTCAACGGTAGAAATATATCAGGGAATGAGCGTGCACCTGCTAAGCGTCACATGGATTCAGGGTTTCCAGAGCACACTGTTCTCATTGGTAGTGCTGGTGGTTATTTCCATCTTAGAGATAAAAAGACCCAAGGGTTTTGATCTAAAGATGAAAAGATCAATCAAGTTTGTATAAATTAGCCAACACCTATTACAAGATTAGATTGTGAGAAACTTGGAGTTGGTTCTGGTAAACCGGACGAGTAGAGTCCCAGGTCAGGGCGGGAGCCACGGAGCGGGGTTGATGGACCTGAAATAAACCTGGTGGTTAAGCACACAGGAAGGAGAGGAGGCAGAGGTGACCACAGAGAGGATGAGTAGAGGGCGCGACGGCCCTGGATACTGGCAGGCTGGGAGAGGAAGCTAGTGCAGAAATCGCAGTCGTCAGTGTAATTTTCTTTTCTTCGAGACAGAGTCTCGCTGTGTAGTCCAGGCTGGTCCTGTACTCACTATGGAGCCCAAGCCAGCCTCAGACACCTGGCCCTCCTGCCTCAGCCTTGCGAGTGCTGGGATTACAGGAATGTGTCCCCACACCTGGTTAATCTTTATGTGGTGCTGGGGGATCCAACCCAGGGCCTTGCCCTTGGTAGGCAGGCACCCTAACCACTGGCTGCGCCCCACCAGCCCAGTTAGTGCTGTTTTCACCTTGTTGAATTTGGAATTGCAGGGAGACCTCCATGCGAGCAGGGGAGGGTGGACAGTGGGTCAGCAGTACGAGAGCCCGGCACCTGGGCCAGGGCTTGGTGTTCCAGGGTTGGGCCAGCAAGAGAAACGAGGTGACTGGGTAGCCAGGACAGTTGGGCTCTCCAGACCCCGGGGGCAGAGGCAGCAAAGGTCAGGTGGTCAGCAGGAAGCGGAAGTCTCTTCCCAGGTGGGCAAGCGCCCGGGTGAGCATAAGGGGTAGGTGGTTTTTGTTCACACTGGCAGCTATGGTTCCAACTAGACTTACGTTGCAGACACCATCATGGCTGTTCCACAAGTAACCAGCCCGTGTATTTCCGTCCTTCAGGTGGTATTGGAGTGCTATGTAAGAAAGGACTTGGTCTACACCAAAGCCAATCCAACGTTTCATCACTGGAAGGTCGATAATAGGAAGTTTGGACTGACTTTCCAAAGCCCTGCTGATGCTCGAGCCTTTGACAGGGGCGTGAGGAAAGCAATCGAAGATCTTATAGAAGGTATTGAACTTGTCCTTGCACTTAGTGGGACTACGGTCATTGCACTTAGTGGGATTACAGAAATGTTCCATATATATACATACATACATACACTGGGGACTGAAATCAGCACCTTTGCACTGAGCTGCAGCTCCAGACATTTTTTTATGTTTTATTTTGTGAAGACAACTCCTCTGCCTCAGCCTCTCAGAGTGTTGGGATTACAGTCCTACAGCACCACGCCTGGTGAAAAAAAGTTTTTTAACTCCATTAATCTGCTATCATGTATTTGTGGTTTATTTGCAAGGGTTGGGGATGAGACCAGGTCAGTACCTGCCAGAACTTTTACAGCATTCAGGGACAGTGACAGTGCGAGGGAAAGGACAGATTGGAGGGGGCAGTTATCCCAGTTGGCTTTTAGGCTGTCCTGGGGAGTGGGGGGAGAAGAAAACACTATTTCTGGGTGTCTGTCTAAATGAATTTTTGACCACTTTCACCTTGTCCTGACTATTGGCCTGGCTTTGGTCTGGTCTGTCTTGGCTCAGAAGTACAACAGTGGATTCCGATGGGTCCAGATTGCCCCAAGCCTGCCCACTGTTCTGAAGCTAGGGCCCAGCATATTCCTCGGGCCCGGTTCAGTGTGGCACTTGCTCTGTGGGTGAGCTGGAGGCCTATTGCATCTGAGCGTGGCCTGGAAGGGTTTTGAGCCATTGCCTGTCCTGGTGGGCGTGGCTGCTGCTCTGCGGGGGTGTGGCTACAGTACAGAGGCGTGGACACATTCTGCACTTCAGTTATCAAGTCAGGAGATGCTGTGACCATGTGAAGAAAGAGATATCAAGCAAGGCAAAACAATGCCAGATTCAGAATTTGGAAAATTTAATCAGAAAAGATCATTAAAAACCAGTGTACTGGGGCTGGTAGTATAGTGGTTAGAACACTTGTCCAGCAAGGTTAGGGCTCTTGATTCCCCAACACCACATCCGCCGAGCATGGTGGCACACACCTCTAATCCCAGCATGAGGAGACTGAGTCAGGAAGATTGCTGTTAGTTCAGGACCCACCAGGACTACAGAGCAAGACCCTGTCTCAAAAAAAAAAAAAAAAAACGGTGTTCAGATCATTAGGCTGACGTAAATGATAAATATTTAAAGTGTTGGTATTAAGCATAACTTTGAAGTATTCAGAGGACAGATATCTCCTATGTGATTGATAGAAGTTTGTGTTGTATTTATATAGTAAGTCTCCCAAGTTTTGATTCTCTTACTTGTGATGTTTTTATTAATAGACACTCTGCCTAGCTGTTTTCTATTAAACTTGCCTTACGCATTGGCAGGAAGAGAAGACAGAAGCCCTGCGAGACAACTAGGAATTGCATAGGTGTTAGGTTCCCCTCCCTCCCACGACCCCTCACTACAAGTTTTAAGTACTTGGCGTCCCCTTTTCAGTTTTACGGACTAGCACAATATTTGCTAAGTGCACATCTTAAAAAATCGGACCAAGACAAGGAAAGCATAGCGTAAGTCTTTCTTCTGGCACACCTGTTACCCGAATTCAAGTGGATTTTCTTTTGGCCAGTGAAGTTGACCCACACACTGCCGGAAGCGTTTAGTAGGAGAAGGTGAGGCAGTTACACTGATTTGCTGAATGGAGGAGAAGGAAAACAGACACGTGAACTGTTAAAGACCAAGTCATTCCATGATGAACTGAGCTGGTTTTGTGACAGTCTTAATTTAATTTTGATCTGGAAAAGGAAAGCCAAGTGACTGAGATATCGCAAGAGAAAACCTTCTTGCCACCGCCCAGGCATGCGGTTACCGTGGCTCCCGCGTGCCGGGTTTAGAGCAGGGGTCCCCACCCACCAGTTTAGTTGAAGAACCTTCTCCCCAGGAAGGAGGGTTACCTTTGAAATGGCAGCCGAAGTGACGATCCTCTTCCTGTCACATCTACACCGGCATTAGAACCCAATAGGAGAGCGCTCACAGGAGGCGGAGTCTCACTCACTGCTCACTTCCGCTCGCTCTTGCTCTGTGCCCGGGCCAGGTCCTTCCAAAGCTGTGGACAGGAAAGGTCAGCAGCCTGTGGTTTTGGAACTCCTGGTTTAGAGTAGAGTCTGAATTCAGAGTTGCACGTGACTACGCAAGCTCCTTAGTCCCGACTTCCTCGTTGGTAGGTGAAAAGACCAGTGGAGCTGTCCCCTGTGACACTGTGGCCAGTGTAAGTCGGGGGGCGTCCTCTCTGTTGCTTTCCCCCCATGCAGCTGGAACCTCCAGGTCGCCTCAGAGGCCAGCTGGTGTGATGTGTGTCCCTCAGAGCAGCGAGCACGCTCACTCCTAACCTGTTCCATGTACCTTTCCGAGTTCCTACTCTTTTTGAGACAGGGTCTCATTTGTGGTCCAACTGGTCCTGAACTCACTATGTAGCCCAGGCTGGCCACAAACTCAGGCAGTCCTCCTGGCTCAGCCTCCCAGGTGCTGGGACTACAGGCGTGTGCTGCCACACCCCACATATATAGTCCTGGGAAATCGAACTCCGGGCCTTGTCCTTGGTAAGCAGGCACTGTAACTGCTGAGCTTTGCCCCCAGTCCAAGTCCTTATCCGTAAGTAGCCAGCATGGAAGTCTGAGATTAACTGGGCACAGACGCAGGCAAAGTTATTCGGGGAGCACCCTCACGAGCCAGTTAAAGACGACTCGATTGCCAGCACTTGGTTCCGAGGTGACTCATGTCTCCTGGCCAACACAATGGAATGTGGTTTTGTTAAAATATGCTTTTTATGACATAATAAATAGACTTTGTTAATGATGGAAACACATTTTTACTACATTTTTGTCTCTTTAGGCTCAACAACATCATCTTCCACGATCCATAATGAAGCTGAGCTCGGCGACGATGACGTTTTTACGGTGAGTCTCCTTTGTCCTCCTCGGCTTTCCGCGTTAGGGGACATGCAGTGGGAGAAGGGTGCTCGTGTAGGACTTGAGGGACACTTTGCAGCTCCTGCCACTGTTACGTGGATGCTGGCAGCTCTGTCTGTGGCGTCCCGGTTCTCCATGCAAGGGTCAGGTTTCTTCACACTGCAGAGCTCTAGTTCTCTCCCCCAGCTGGCACAGCAGCATCCATGCTCCCTGGTGTGGCCAGAGTTCTTGCAGACTCCTCTCTCATGCCGAGGGATCAGGTGAGTTCTGATTCATCCAGGATGGCCGCAGTTTGAGCACCCGGAGTCTCTGGTCCCGGGGAACGCCTTACTCCGAGGCACACCACGACAACCGGTCACTCTGCTTGTAATCTTCTGTTGACACCCTCGCTGGACATGTGGTGAGCAAGGCCTGGAGGCTGGCAGGGGCGAGGAGGCCCCAGTGTGCTCCAGGACCAGAGGGCTTAGAGGTTTTGACTCAGCCTGAGTTAATGCACAGTAACTGCGTCCTCATTGAAGTCCTGTTCTCTAGGAGTTAATTATCAGATAGTACCTTGCTTGCCTGCTGAGCGCTCGGAGCAGCAAGTTGCGTTTTTAGACCCAGGGCCTTGACCCACGAAAAGAAACGTGTTTTCCTGACACATCATGGATACCTAATAGTCAATTGTACTTCCTGCTGTGCCCGCCAATTTTCTTTTCATGAAATTTTTCAAACACAGACAGGTTTCTAGAATAGTCCAGCAAATACCTGTGTACCCTCCTCCTAGATTCAGCAGCTGTAGCATGCCAACACATGTGCTTAATAATCGTGTCAGCGTGTGTGATTACGTACATACACACATGGGCCTCTGTGTGCATAGCAAGTTGTTTCACTAATTCATTTGAAAAAGTCAGCTTTCCCTAGTTCTTTGTGTTTACTTAAAAGGAAGGCATCCCCGAGGAAGGTTAGGGTAGTGAAACCACTGGAACGACACTCTGATGGCAGGCGTGTGTCATTTTACATTTGTCCAAATGTGTACCACACCAAGAGTGAACTGTGGACTCTGGGTGATAGTGGCCTGTCGGGGTACGTTCACTGATTGCAGGAAATGCACGCCCAGGCTGGGGTGTTGATAATGAGGGATGCAAAGTCCGTGGGGAATCTGCATCTTTCTCTCAGTATTACTGTGCAAAAGTGCTTCAAAAATAAAGCTCACTAAAGATAAGTTTTTAAAAAGTAATAATGAGGCATTTTGCTATACGGGAGATCCTTTGTACCAGACTGTGGACTGACCTGGGGTCCAGGGGCTGCCGGGAACCAGGCCGTACGGCAGGAAGTGAGTGTCAGGCCAGCGGGGCGTGTGCTAAGCTTAATCAGCGTTTGCGGCCACTTCCCACTGCTTGCATTACTGCCCACACTCCACCTCCTGTCAGAGCAGCAGCCAATTTAGATCGAAGCATTAATCATACCATGAACCGTGTCCAGGAGGGATCTGGGTCTGCGGATAATTAAGTAACGCCTGAGGGCTAGAAGAAAAGGTGAGGCTGTATTGCTAGCGCCACCTCTTTCATGAAACTGGGCCCAGCTGCTGAAAGGTTGGGGCCCACGGCCCTGTACAACCGCACCACCGTTGCCGTCTGCTGTGGTTTGGATCTGGACTGTGGTTGCTATGGTTGTCGTGCGTATTTGGATGTTACGGATTGTCTGTGGAACCCTGTGCTGTTAGGAGAGGGAGGCCTGGTCCCCATCTGTGTGGTGGATCACGGCCGTATGATGGAAGACAGGCGTGTGGTAAATTATAGACGACAGGTGCGTGGTGGATTAGGGGCTTGAACCTGGAGAGGGCAGAATACTGAGGCTGGACCCAGAAGGGGTGGGACGACCTGGAAAGATGCGTGCTACTTTCTGCTTTCTTTCTGGGACGCGGCTTCCTGTTTGCAGTGTCGTGAGGGGGAGCTGCCTCCACCTCAGCCTCTGCCATGGGCGCCCGTGAATGGACTGTGACCTTCCGAAACTGTGAGCTAAATAAATCTTAACACCCTTAAGTTAGGAATGTTGGGAATTTTGTCACAGCAGTGAAAAAGTAACAAGGACTCTGTCCCTTAGTGTCATCTGACACCCGCTTCACGGTTACCTGGCAGCAGCCCAAGATCGTCTTTTGTAAACTGGTATTTATTTCAGATTTTACAATACTGGTGCAGACCAGTAAACATGTTCCTAATTCACCCGTGAATGGGAAGCGCACGACTTTGGGGACACAGAGGGGGTGCCTGGCTCCGACCCTGAAGGAGCTGACAGGAGAGGCAAGCTGGACACGGAGACCAGAAACGGCACCTGGAGATGCGCTGCGGTGGGGGTGGGCAGAAAAGAGCCATGGTCAGGTGGGGTCAGGGGGCCTCAGTGGTGTTAGAATGGGTGGCAGGAAATGACTTGGGGCCAGGGCCTGGGCAGGGCGTGGGCTGGCGCCTCCCTTCTGCCCTGAGCAGAGCAGGCTGCGCACATATGTAGGGGCTCTGGGGGGTGAGCCAGCTGGCCTTCCGAGCCCATTGGTGCCAGGGGTCTGCGCAGGCTTCCCTCGTGCTCCAGGCAGAGCCTTTCGGCAGCTGGCGTGTTGCTTACCTCTGTTCTTCTGTCACGTTTCGGGGGACAAACTACAGCAGGCGGGTCTTAGGTGGCTTCCTGTGCACCAGAGCCAGACTGGCCCTCGCAGCTGCTTCCCAGCTACCTGCCAGAAGTGATTTATAGAACCAGGGAAGGGCGAGAGGAGAGTCACGGTAGAGGCCAGAACCCCCTGGTATGGGCCTCTCATCCACAGGGGACAGCCCTGCCGCCTCCAGGTACTTGGGAACCCCCAGGAAAAAGAGCCTCACCCCGTAAGTTGCCTTCCTGCAGGCCAAGGCGTGTAGTCAGTGGCCCACGTGCCCTGTGTTTACAAACAAGGACCTATTAATAACTCTGCCTCCTTCCCCAGGAAGACCCCGGTCTTCGGACCGTTGACTGTAGGAACCCATCCCATGGAAAAGCGAGGGGCTGGCGGTGGCATGCCAGATTCCTGTTTGTTCCCGAGCTCCCTGCTGCTGGACTTCATCAGTCCAGACCCCAGAGGCAGGGCAGTGCAGAGCCGCCTCATCTCCTGTAGAGCTTCCAAGTTCGGTAGTGTTCTGAGATTTACTGGGAAGACAGATGTTGAGGGCTGGGAACTCCTCATCAAAGGAGGAGTATAAATCGTGATGAGACCCTGCTGTGACGTAGGACGCACCAGAATTAGGATCATTTTTCTAAGCGAACAGCACTTGTATGAGGCAGCCTGTGGAGCTGTAACTAGAGAAATCAGAGGGATGTTTCTGCCAGAAAAGCCAAAAGTTTTCTTGTTTGTGGAGATTCTTGGGGCCAGGAGGAAGACAGGATGTTGTGGATAACGTGGAATGCGTCAGCGTCCCTTGATGAAGACTTCAGGGAGTGCAGCGGGTTGGGTACGGTTTGCGCATGTCCCACAGCGTCACGTGTTGGAGGCTGCTTCCCCAGTGTGGCGATGCCCGAGGTAGCGGACTCTTTCTTGTGGGAGATATGGTTATTGGGGGCATTGTTCTAAGAAGAGATTGACGCAGTTCTCATGTGACCTCTGGTCAGTTCTCAAGAGAGAAAGCTGTCAGAAAGGAGCAAGCCTGGCCTCTCCCAGGCCCACCTGCCTTCCCGGTGTCATGTGATCTGCTCTCACACCTGCTGCACCAGCCTGGTGCCATCTCCCACTGCAACTTCACCAGAGCCAAGCTCATACCAGCACCATGCCTGGGAACCTGCAGAACCTAGAGCCAGATAAGCCTCTTTGTAAAATGCACAGCCTCAGGTATTCCATTACACTGATGGAAACAAACTAATGGAGGGAATAAGCATAGAAAGGGGAGTACCTCCACCTGCTCCCGCACGGCCGCTCCCAGAGGGGGTGTCTGCTTACGCCTTCCCCCCTCTCACAGGCGACCCCACGGGGGTTTAACGCCCTCGCTCCGCCAGAGGGGAAAGAAGGGTGCGATCCTGGAGGAAAATGCCTGTCGTGCCAGCTCTGTTGCCTCTGCAGGCCTCCAGCTCTGCCCTCCGTGTCACTGCCCTGCACTGGTGACCGTCCAGGTCGCTCCTGCCAGAGCTGCCACCAGAAGCTGCTGACTAGTGGCTGCTCCGGCAGCCTGAGTTTGGGGCTGTTTATTCTGTTTGAATCTCCCCCGTCTAATTATAACTGCTCTTTCTCCTGTAAGGTCCTACCGCACTTTGGCTTACTTCTGTCTTGCCACCGGAAAGCCTCCTTCTTTTATATTCTGTGTTACGATCGAGCACAGGGCCTCTGTCTACACCCAGCTACGCCCGCCCCAGATCCTTTTGTCCTCATTCTCGCCGAGCCACCCACACTGAGTGTAGACGTGCTATCTCCTGCCTCAGCTTCCCAGCGTGCCGGAGTTACAGGGGAGCAGTGCTCATTTCGCATGGTTTTTTCAGATTTTTGTTGCTGAGACTTGCTCGGTTCGAATCTAACGATGTAATTACTGCCGCAGAACCTTACAAGCCACTGGCGGATGTGCCGAGCATCTTGGTGGGTGGACTGGGTCGTCTGGCCACGCTCCCCGGAGGAGGCAGCGCGGCATGGGCGTACTCCCAGAGCTGGCTAATCCGGAACGCGTGGTCAAGTGACGGCGCCGCCTCAGCTGTCCCCGGCCGAGTGGTTGTACCCTGGCTTCCAAGCCAGGGGATTAGGGAAATATTTGCTTTATGGGAAGATACATGGGGGTGTGTGTGGCCAAGTCTTCATCTGCCATAAGAAGAAGGCCTTAAATAATATCTAAATCTGAAAAGCAGGAAATAGTACAAGCATGGCATTTTAAAAATGGAGGCAGATGCCAAAAGAAAGCCACAAAAATGGACCGCAAACTCCGCTGCGGAATGAGGAGCGCGCGGGAGGGGCGGGACACGGCGGCCTGGGTGCTGGCGGTCACCTGGTCGGTTCCGCTTCGGTAATGCTGGGGTCTGAGCCCAGAGCCTTCACGCTGGGCTACCTCCCAGGCCTGTCTTCCTCCTCCTCCCCCTCCTCCTCATCATCAAGTCACTAAATTGTTCAGGCTGGGCTTAAAATTCAAGTCCCCCTGCCTCGGTCTCCCAGAGTGCTGGACTCACAGGTGTGCACCTGCTGTTTGATTTTTCAGTATAAGGCTGTAGATATACTGAGGTGATTTTTTTTTTTTTTTTTTTTTAGAAACAGAAGCATGAGAGGGGTTTCTCAGAACGGGGGCCGGGGAGGAGGAGAAGCGCTTCAACCTGTGTCTCCCATCTGGCCGGGGAAAGGGACTAGAGGTCCAGTGGGACTGTGCTCCGTGGTGACGGATGCTCATACTGGTGGTCGCTGTTTTTCTGCCTGCTGTTAGGAAGCAGGACGGCTGTCACCACTGTCAGGTTGCTCCCCCTGCCCCCGAAGTCCAGCTTTCCTAGCAGCTCTTACCTCATCTCCAGGTTACCTAATTACCTGACGCAGCGTAAATGCTGCAGACAGCTATCATACTGTCTTTGTAGGAAATCATGACAAGGGAATAAAATGTCTGTACATAGTCAGTGCATATAAAAAAGTTCTTGTCAGGCCCAGTGGCGCAGGCCCGTCAAAAGTTGGAGCCCAGGCTGGACAACGCTAGTGTCTTACCAATACCGTATCTCAAAATCAAACACAAGAAATGGACTGGGGGTGTAACTGTGTAACTCAGTGTACAGGCTCAGGGCTCCATCCAACCCCTTGTCCCCCCAAAAAAAGATGTAATTTTTTTTCTTTGGAGACAGAATCTCACTCTGTAATCCAAGTGGCTGGTCCTGAACTCACTATGGAGCCCAGGCTGGTCTCGAACTCATGGCCGTACTCCTGCCTCAGCTTCCTGAGTGCTAGGTTTAGAAGCACGCGCCACCATGCCCAGCTTATGTGGTGCTGGAACTCAGGGCCTTGGCTTTCTAGACAAGCACTCTAATTGCTATGCTATTCTTCCAGCCCAAGATACAGTTTTTCTGAATGAATGTATGTTTGTTTGTATGTATGTATGGTTTTGAGATAAGGTCTTGCTCTGTAGTTCGGGCTGTTCCTGAGCTCGTACAGAATTCTTGCCTTAGCCTCCTGATGAATTATTTTGGATCTGCAGTTGGGGAGTTGCCTGTATGGCCAGCAGGTACATAATGTCACTGATGTACAGGAGCTAGCTGGGTGTGTTTGGTTTGCCGGGAGCAGGGAGTGCGGTAGACGCGCAAGACCGTGCAGTGACAGCTCTTGGAACCGGAGAGGGTGCCACGTTCATCCGCCCCGGCCTCCTTCCTTCTGGCAAATGCAGTAGGATGTGCCCCACTTTCTAGACGGGAGCAGGAGCAGCCGGAGTCAGAGGGGTGACTTGCCTAAGGTCGCACAGCTGGCTCACGGCCGCATCAGCGCCAGCCACCACCCTGGCCAGGTCCCCACGGTGTTTTCCGTCTTCCTAGTTGAATAATTGTGTGTATGACATGTCAGCCATTCCATTTTTAAACGACCACATGTAAGCATTATGTGTGAGAGTGTTCTTGGCCCAGTGTGGAAAGGGGAAGATACATAGGTGACCCGTGCTCTCCACTGCCTGCTCCAGCGATGGAGTCTTGGGGCCCAGAGGCTGACCACAGACGCCTCCCCGACGGAGGCTTGGGCCACCTGCCTTCTGGGTTTCTGCGGGCAGAGACTTGGAGCCTGTGCCCCAGGGCCATTTCCCCAGGTTTCCTCCGCCCCATCGTGCATCGGGAGCTCATGTCTCTCCCGGGAACTTAGAGTGGCCCCAGCTGGTACTGTCCCAGAAATCAGAAGCATCCTTCACCCCATTTTGTGCGGGGACCCCAGCGGGAAGGCGCTGCCCTTGGGCTACGTTTGGGGGTTCCATCGTCATGCCCTGTGTTTTCCGGCGGGCAGCTCTCTGTCACACAGGAGAACGCCCTGTGTTCTGCAGCAGCATCAACTTCTGGCCTTTTTTTTTTTTTTTTTTATGCCCAGATTGAAAATTTGGTTCTTCCTCCTGCCCTCAGCTTGAACCCAACATCCTGTTTATTACAAGCATTTTAGGACTCTGGCTATTTAGAGCAGTTGTCCCTATGACACCTCGGGACCCCGCCCACCCACACCAGGTGCTCCCAGCCCAATCCGGGAGGAACAGCTTGTTTTGTCCTGTTTTGTCCGCGGCGGCCGTGAGCATCCGCACGCTGGCTTATTGTCACTCTTGATCCAGTGGAAATTGAACGTGAATGAGTCTTGTAATGCTTGACGCGCCCTTTGCAAAAGCAGAAGAGCTGGTCTGCCTTTCCCGCGTCCCCCAGCCCCACCAAGCAGTGAGGCCCAGAGACATCTACAAGGAGTGCGACCAGAGGGCTTCCTGTACTGGTTTTCTAGGAATTTTTTTTTAAGGCGGAGAAGGTGTGACCCAGGATTTTGTGTAGTTTGAAGTGTGGGGAGAGGTCAGGATTCTCAGTGTGGCTCGCTCTGGTACTAGCTCTAATTCCAGGCATGTTGGACCTCAGAACCTTTTTTTTTTTTTTTTTTTTTTGAGATAGGGTCTCACTCTGTAGCCCAGTGCTGCTCCTGTACTCACTGTGTAGCCCAGGTTGGCCTTGGATTCACGCCAGTCCTTCCACCTCAGACCCGCAAGTGCTGGGATTACAGGCGTGCACCCCCATGCCTAGCTTATGTGGTGCTGGGGAACGGCACTCAGGGCCTGGTGCTTCCTAGGCAAGCGCTGTAACCACTGTGCCATTCCGCCAACCTCCGGACTCAGAACCTTTTGAGGATAACATATTCCCTCTGATTCTGGATTTGCCAGCCAAAGGGAAGGTGTCAGGGTTTGTACCTGGAGTGTCCCCCAAGAGCCTCTTACAGTTGGATGTTGTGGATTATGGACGTGTAGTGGATTACAGGCATGCGGTGGATAAAAGGTAGGTGGTCGGTTACTGGGCACATGACCCGGAAGGGGCAGATCACTGGGGCTTGACCCGGAAGGAGCAGATCACTGAGACGTGACCTGGAAGGACGTGTGCTACTTCCCACCCCCTCCCTGTCTTAGCTGTGTCTGCCATGACATGGACAGCTCGTCTCCTGCTCCTCTTCCTCCTGCCACGTTTCCACCACTGTCGGCTACCCATGAATGGACTGAGGCCTTCCGAAACTGTGAGCCAAAATAAATCATTCCTCCCTTAGGTTGTGCGTGTTGGGTATTCAGTCACAGGAACAAGAAGGTAACTAAGACAGATATCAAGGGAAGGGGCTAAGGTGCGGAGCCATCCCCGTCACTGTGCTGTCAGGACTGCACTTGGTCCTCACCGCCCCCCTGTGAGATAGGTACGGACACCTCCGTCTTTGCAGATAATGTCATGAGGGCCCAACAGATGAAGCAGCCCCTGCCCAGTGCCACACGGTGCTCGTCCAGAATGCAAAACCCAGCCCCGCCTGGCGGCTTCTGCAGGAGCTTAGACGCAGATATTTATCAGTGAATACAGGCATTTCTACCTATTCAAATTCCTTATAGCAGGAAAGCTGCTTGAATGCAAGGTCTTCTCGCTGGTGCATTGGCTTAACCCCGGCCTCCCTCCTATGTCTCCTTGAAAGCCCCAACTAGAAATGATCTCTGGTGTCTTTACCTTTAAGGGACCGGGCAAGGAGAAGCAATATGAGAACAACGAGAGAAAATACTTTGAAAATATAAATTACTTTTAGCTGGGCCTGGTGGTGTGCAGGCTGCGAATCTCAGCAGTTCAAGAGGCTGAGGCAGGAACATTGCGAGTTCAAGCCCAGCCTTGGCATCCTAGCAACTAGTAAGATCCTGTTTCAAAAAAAAAAAAAAAAAAGTAAAAAATGGGATGGGGAGACAGCTAGCTCATTGTGAATGCCCTGGGCTGAATCCCTAGTACTCTGTGTGTGTGTGTGTGTGTGTGTGTGTGTGTGTGTACATACTTGTACAGAGTTTAGTGAAACTGTCCTATGCTAGTTAAGAAAAGCAAAAGTGGGAGTCTAGCGGATGGCTCAGTGGTAAAGCACTTGCCTGGCATGGGCAAGGCCCCAGGTTCGATCTCTGGCACTACAAACAGAAAAAGGAGAAAAGAGAACCCGTGCCAGGAGGCGCAGCCCCGCTTTGTGGCTGATGCCGGGAGTAGGGCGCCCCCACCTGCTGCTGGCCGAGGCTCAGGGAGAAGATGGTGAGCGGAGAATCTCATTCAGTCTGTAGTGGCTAACGCTTCCGAATAAAAGATCTGAAGTGTTCTCCCTGTCGGGAGGCCCAGAGGCACCTTGGTAGCCTTCCTTCTCGCTCGGGCTGGTCTTTGTCAGTCTGTACCCCATCTCATCTTTTTAAGCTGGGGACAGTAAAAAACGATTACTCTCATTTTCTAATCCGCGCAGAGCGTCTGTTCAGGATGTCTTAGTTTCTCGTCACTGTGACTCAATACCCGACGTGCACAACTTTATGGAGGAAGGATTTATTTTAGCCTACAGTTTCAGAAAGTCAGTCCATCACAGGTAGGCGGCTGGAAAATGTTGGAATCTCATGGTAGAGCCGCAGTCAGAGCCAGAGCCAGAACCCGTGCTCCGGTGCTTCGGAGACAGGGATCCTCACAGCAGCATGGCAGACCTGACCCGGCAGAGAGGAGGGGCGGGCCAGCTCAGGCCCCTCCAGGTCAAGCCCCAAGCACCCGCCCTTTCCAGCCAGGCCCTGCCTCCCAGCACTGCACAGGTATGTGAGAGGCTTTTGGGGGATAGTCCAGATCCAAACCATGACACAGGATTACCCGAAACCCAGCCCTCCTGATCCAGTCCCGCGGACCTTCCCTTCTGATGAAGCTAAGTTGTGGGATTTTATCAGAGTCATTTCCTTTCACATCCGTGCCCTCTAAATTCAGTGTTTAAATGTAAAAGTGTGTGTGTGTGTGTGTGTGTGTGTGTGTGTGGTGCCAAGGATTGAGCCCAGAGCCTTACCATGCTAAGGACACACTCTACCACTAAGCTACACTCTAAAAATTGTTCCAGCATCTGAGAAAGGCTTTGGCAGGAGGATCGCCAAGTTCGAGTCCCACCTGAGTAGCTTAGACTCTGCCTCAGAGAAAGCCTGTGGATGTAGCTCAGGGGTACAGTATCCCTGGGTTCGAGCCCTGGGGTTGGGTGGGGGAGGAGTTGTTGTGTCCGTGATGGAAGACGCCTCTGAGCACTAGAAGGCGTAAATTCCAGAAGCCAGGACAAAGTCATCTGCCTCCCCAGCTGTGCTCAGTAGACCCAGACTGCCTCGGAGCTGGGATCATAAAGGACTGTGGGTCTGGCGTGTTTCCTGTCTGCTTGCCTCTTTGAAAGAGGACATCTGGAACCCGTGCCAGCCCCGGCACAGGTGAGCCAGGGCTGCATATTCCCAAAGACCCATGGTCCCAACAGCCGGCAGCCTCCCACTGGCCCTGCGCCAGAGGATCCTCATTTCAGTCTGCCATCCTGCCAGTCCAGTGGACACTGAGGGAAAGTCCTTCGTGCGTGCGGGCGGGCCACCTGCACCCTCCCTGCCTGACGTTAAGGGGGAACAGAGGGAGGGCAGGATATACTTTTTTTTATTGTTTTTAATAAAATGGAAATTCCTTGAGGTAGGACGAGTAGTGTTTTGGTTGCCTCTGTTGAGTTCTGTGTTACAACGCATGTGTAGTCATGGCCTGTTGGCGGCCACCTTTAAAAGATTCAGACTAGCGGTAGCGCTGCCTGTGGACAGCACAGCCATTGTACAGAAAATAAGTGTGTCCTCTGGCTTCTGCGCCCACGAGGCAGCAGGCTCTGGTCACGCTCCTGCCCAGGAGTGTGTGCACACAGGATGAACACTGACACACACTTAAGGTTAGTAGAGCTCACACACTACCACGGCACCCAGAGCAGCTCACCCATGGCCTGCCTGAAAGGGCAGGGTCCCCTCCCGAGAGGGCCTGTTCCTTGTGCTGGGCTGTTTCTTCACTCAGCCCTTGTGCCCTGAGACGTGTGTCTGGAATGGCCATCATTGTCTGCCTATACCTCTGGCGGTGAGGTTTGTCCCATCCTGCCCCCTCCCTAGAAGGGGAAGGAAACCGCTTCCTGCTAGCCTTCCTGTTGTCTGGCTCCCCAGGGGCATCCTGCCTGAGAAGGCCGTAAACCGGGTGCCTGGGGAGTTCCAGGTGTCCGGAGAAAGCAGCCCCAGCAAGGCCACGCCTGCCTGCTGCAGCTGCCTCTCTTCTGCCCCTGCCCCCTTTAGGAAGAACCCAGATTTAACAGGAAAACCTGGCGACACTGAAGAGCTGCAGAATTCAGTCTCAAAAACACCAGTGTCCCTTTGAAATGCACAGTCCAGCTCATCCTGAATACTGGAGGAAGCCTGGGCCTTAGCCAGGACTCCACCCAGGGTGGTAATGCAGGCCAGCTGCCTCCTCGGCTCCTCAGCCCCTTGGCTCCTTCCTCCCTGCTCAGGTATTCCTTGGCCAAGGAGTTGACCCACCCTGGCAGGGGACGCCTGAGCAGACACACGTGCTTTGTGAAGAACTTCCTGCCAACTTGGAAGAACAGCCAGGCTCCCAAGAGCAAAAGACGTGTGTTGTTCCAAAGAGACTATTCATGCAGCAGAAGCCAGCCAGCTTCGGGGTTACACACACAAGGAACCCACCTTCTAGTGCTCTCCAACCAAACTGGGACACGCCGACCTTGGGGAAAGTGCCAGCTCGTGAGCCCTGGTATCCTCAGCCCTGTGTCTTTTGCAGATATATATATATATATGGGGGTGGGAGTTGTTTATTTGTGAGTTGTTTGGAGACAGGGCCTTGCTAAGTTTCCCCAGCTGGTCTTAAACTTACAATCTTGCCTCAGCCTCCCAAGTAGCTGGGATTACAGTTACAGGTGCATGCCACCACACCCAACTCTAGACTTTTGTTTGTCAAGATCTCTTAGTACTGAACGTCAGTTTTTCAGTGAATTCTACACTAGCTTTTGAAACTGTGTTGTTGTTAATTTTGGAATTATAGGGCCATCTGAATTCTGAAAATAAGTACAACATACATTTGCAGAAGCTGGCCACAGGGAGCTCTCTCTGACCCCACCTGCTGGGAGGTCTGAGACCACCAGCCTGGCCTTGCCCCTGCCACAGGGCACCCCCCTGCTCATATGGTCACCTTCTGTTTCTGAGCCCACATTCCACAAAGCAGCCAACACAAACCCAGGACCCCCAAGGTAGGGATATATTTTTTCCCCTACCAGAATAGATTTTTGTCAGCAGCTGGCCCGGTCCCTTTTTTTCACAGTTGGCAAGGCCCACAGTCACATCAGACCCTCCAGCTCCGGCTTCCACCTTCCCTCCCCTTACTCAAGCCTTTTCTGTGTTCTTCCATCTCGAAGTCTTAGGTCCACTCACTGCCCTCGTGGCGGGTGTTAAACACCTGTCACTCAGGCCATGGAGAAGGCCAACAGTAGCGTCCAAGGCCTACTCCTTAAAGGGGACCCAACCTCTTGGTTAAGAAACGTAATTCCCAGGTTGGGGCTTAGCTCAGCGGTAAGAGTGCTTGCCTAGGAGTGCAAAGCCCTGACTTGATTCCCCACCACCACGTAAGCTGAGTGTGGTGGTGCACACCTATAATCCCAGCGCTTGGTAGGTTGAGGCAGGAGAGTTTCCAGGTGTTCCAGGAAAGCCTGGGTTATGTAGTAAGTTTGGGACCAGCCTGGACCACAGAGCAGGACTCTATCTCAAAAAATAGAGAGAGAGCTGGAGGAATGGCTCAGCAGTTAAAGTGCTTGCCTTGCAAGCACTGAGTCAACAGCTAAGTACCCAAATTTGATTTCCTCAGCACCACATAAGCCGAGTGTGGTGGTGCACACCTGTAGTCCCAGCACTCAGGAGGCTGAGGCAGGAGATTTTCCCTGAGTCCAAGCCCAGCTTGGGCTCCGTAGTGAGTTCAGGAACAGCCTGGACCACAGATCAAGACCCTGTCTCAAAAATATGTATTTTTTTTATGCTATATTGTTGTAAAGTGTGGAAAAAGTTGAGTAAAAAGCTGCCTAGCTCAATAACCTCAGTTCAAAACAGGGCAAAGACATAGTTCACATAGAAAAATATAAATAAAATAGAAAGTTCACCTCTGAGTTCAGATAGAAAGTTTTTGAGCACAAATTAACACATCACATCACACATTAGTGAGACATTCGCTGGAAGGCCAGCAGAGTCTCTCCAGGGAGGCAGAGGTGGCCTACGAGGTGGGTGGGGGGAGGGGACTGTTTTGTTCGTACATTACCAGGAAGAAATTAAGACGAAGCCCTGTCTTACCATTGCTGCTGTGTGGTGACAGCCAGCATCCTCCAGTTTAGAGCAGAAGGAAACCTGTGGACCTGGTCCTCACTCGGGCATCTGGAAACACCGTAGATCATCATCAGGCTTTCTCCAATTTGAGAGAGAACAGGGCACTTGCTGGTCCCAGTCACGCTGACAGCTCTGCCAAAGCTGCAGTAAGAAACGCTATGCTGTAACACCGAAGGGAGGCCACTCTGTTGCCCTGTGGAATAATTCACAGAAGGAAAGCCAGAGATTGGGTTGGTAAAGTAATTGTAATCTCAGCCGAGCTACCTGGTACAGGAGTCCTCGCATACGGGCTCGGCAGGGCACCCGCGCGCCCGCAGGCAGCGTTAGAATCAGGCCTTTTAAATCTCGCGCCATCTTTGCAGTAGCCTTGAGGAAGACTCCAGCCCTGTTCTTGAACACACAGCAGTCCTCTTGACTCAGCCTCCCCGGTGCTGGGATTACAGGCGGGCACCGCTGCACCCAATTTATATGGGGCTGGGGAATCGAACTCAGGGCCTTGGCTTGCTATTCCTGTAGCCCCGTTTTACAGATGTGAAAACTGGAGCTTGAGATGAACTTCACTGAGACCACATACCTTATCAGCAGCAGAAGTTATTCCAGCCTCGTCTGCCTCACCCGGGACCTGTTACTTCTAGCCCTGTTTCTACTGGTTGGCCCCCGTGTCAGGCCTCCTGGGGCCTCTTCTGAGTAATTGGCCACTGACGTTGAGTTGAAGGCAAAACTTTTTGGGAGCTTATGTAGGACGGTGCTGCCTGCACTGTGGAGTGAAGATGCCGCCCACGTCCCCTGTCCCCAGCAAGCAGTGCCAGCCTCACTGACTGCTGTCTGAGAGGGTGGAAAGCCTCCACTAGAGCCGCCTCTCACAGGAGCCAGAGGGTCTGAGCCCCGAGCACTCGGCTCTGCTCTGATCTTGGTGAATTTGAAGCCTTAATGGGTTAGACACAATCATCAGAGAGCGTAGCGGCTGGAAGACACAGCCAGGGACTTGTGATTGCAGATGCCCCCACCGGCCCAGGACATCAACAGCAGAGGCTGTCCTGTATGTGTGCACACGCCATGGGGCCTTTCTGTAGCTCTGTGGACAGCACGGCAGGGCGACCGTAGAGCTCCTTCTGAGGTGCATGTGGCTCAAAGGAGACTTCCTTCCTGGCCTGGGTTGGGCATGACCTGGTAGTACGGTCCTTTCACTTGTAGATCACCTTGCCTGTGACAAGCCTGGCGTCCCAGCAGACCACAGCAGTAGGGCATGGGAGGCTAGGGCTGAGCCGAGACAGACCCGAGGGGCCTCAGCCTTCCCTCAGGAGGAGGCAGGGGACACCTCGACGTCTCTCTTCTTCTGCTCCCTTGGACAAAGCATCACAGAGCCTGACTCACAATGTCTGGGAAGCCGGGCACTGCCTGGACTGGGAAGTGGGAAGGGACTACCCACGCCAGGGAGGTGGGTTGAGTATGTTGGGGGTGGTGTTTCTGACTGGCTCATGAATACTGGGAAAAATGGGTGTGTCCCATTTCTAAAAATGACTTTCAACACACTCATCAGTGGGAACATGGGTCATAGAGAGTAGGATGGGTTAGGGTGAACAGAGTACTAATGTAGCGGTGACGGTGGTGTGACAATTGATTTCTGAGAACTAAACACTGAGGTATTCAGAGCAAGGGCAACATCTGACCTCAGAGATGCCTGCAGTGTGGATGGCGGATAGGACTTTAACTTGAGATCTGAATCACCCTGAAGAGCCCTTGTGTACTCATTCACAAAGTGTTTACTCGGAGCTCTGGAAACCTTTGTCTTGTGAGATGTTGCCTCCTAATCTTCTGGGTTCATGTGAAGCAGGGAATTCCTTCTCACCTGGAGAAGCTGTACTTGTACTAATCTCAACAAAACACCTCATAGGGTAGGAACTGGAAGTGGGTTCACCTGAGAGGCAGCAGTGGGGCAGATGAGGAATCACACTGGGACAGGCCTGGTGGCGCAGGTAATTGCAGCTCTCAGGGAGGCTGAGGCAGGAAGACTGCAAACCAGGCCCAGCCTGGGCAGTTTAGCCACTGAGCAAGAGCCTGTCTCAAAACAGTCAAAATGGGCTGGCAAATAGCTTAGTATGGAGGTCCCGGACCCGCTTCCCGGTACTGGAAGGAAGGAATTTCATAGCTGGAAGGGGATAGTAGCAGAGGGGCCGGGTGGGGTTCAATCCTAGCTATGTCTTTGTGCCAGTGTGGGCGGGAACCCACATCTCTCTCCCATGCCAACATGAAGACAGTTTATTACCCCAAGGCCATGCTGAGGAATTATGTTCACATAGAGCTCAGGGCCACACCCTGAGCCCTCACGCCAGGCAAGGTGCTTAGGGCTGGGGTGGCAATGCCGTAGCTCAGTAGAACATGTCCTTAGCAAGCTCAAGGCCTTGTGTTCAATCCCCAGCACACTCAAGGCGTTGTTTGTTCAATCTGTGACCGCTGGTGTACCAAAGTGGGAAGCAGAACCTTCAAGAATGTGGGGGAGTGGAGCTGCAGAATAGTCTGGACTGTGGGAGAAAGTAGCTCTTGGGGCTCAGTCTGGTGTCTTCCAGCTATTGGTGCTAAACAGGTGAACAGCAGTTCTTTCCTACCTGAGTTCTGAACAAAAGTGGCAGGGGGGCAGGCTGTATTATGTGCGAGGCAGCCCTCGTGTGCCTCTGGAAGTGGAAGTGGACTTCTTAGGACTGGACCCAGGATTAGGTAGACCTGCCCCACCAGGCCTAGCGGTGCTGACCAGGCAGCCTTCCGTCTGCAGGTGGACCACACGGGCACAGACAGGGTGAAGTGCTACATGCTATTTGCCAGTCAGGTGGCTTGGGAAGAGACACCAGACGGTGACAAAGGGGATGCCAGCGTGAGGGAAAGGCAGTGCATTCTGGGTTAAGGTTACGAAGGAGACCAGGCCATTCTGGCATGGGCCAGGAGGCAGGCTTGGATGGCTCCGCGAGCGCTGAGGCACCACGGGGCCTTCTGGGTCTCTTTCACCTCGTCCTTCGACAAGTCTTTTTCCCTGGACTCCTGGCGGCATTCCAGGCCTCTGCAGCCCTTGGATCTTGATTCCAGCACGGAGGTGGCAGCTTTCTGGCCTCTGCATTGCATCAGAGAGGACCGTGTGTCCATACTGGGATTAGTCACTGCCAATTGACAGATTGGGAGCAGGCACCAGCCGTGAGTCATGTGACCCAAGCAGAAGTAGAGAAAAGTCCAGAAGGGATGGTCCCCAAAGGAAGGCTGCACCTTTCTACCAGGTTTTAAAAATAAACCGCGGAAGCCAGCGTGGAAGCTCATGCCTGCAATGATCCCGGTGACGCCAGAAGTTCGCAACATGGAAAAAAGGTTATCGTTTCTTCTTCCTGAGTTCCTTAGTCCATTTTACTGAGCATGTGTTAATTTATAAATAGGATGGAGGATAAGAGGAACTTGGACAGATCCCTTTGTTTTAACCTTTTTCCCCCAAAGGATTTATGACAGCTAATGAAAGCATGTAAAATTAAAAGAAATAAGAAAAGTAAATAAAAAGCAAGTGAAAGAAAAGGGATTATAAGAGTAAGACGCAACAGCCAAGGAGGGATTGCTTCAGATTTTCCGGGAACAAGACAGCTGAATTGCCAAGAAAACCTGAACTGGCTGGTAACATGAGCGTGCCATCGTAGTGCTCTGGGAGGCTGAGGCAGGAGGATTACAAGTTCTAGCAGAGCCTGGGGAACTAAACAACTTACTGAGACCCTGCCTCAAAATCAAACTGAGTATGAGCTAGGGTGGAGCTCGGTGCAAAGGCCCTGGGTTCTGTCTTCAGTGCCACGGAACAAAACTGAGGTAAGGGTCCAGCTCAGTGGTGAGGTGCTTGGCCCTGGGTTCTGTCCCCAGCACACGTAGAGGGCCACTGGGGTCCATGCCTGCTGTGGAGTCTCAGTAGGGTGCCTGGAGCACCGGGATGGGCTGCTTGGGGGCAGGGAGACCCCCGTGAGCTCTGCCACAGCCACAGGCCACGCTGCCGTCTGATCACCTCCGACAATCCCGCTGTGGGCGATGTCACTGTAACTCATCACCTCCACGGGGAGGAGCAGCTCCGTGATCCTCCTGTCCCCGTCTGCCACCAGGCACTGCACGTGAAGTTCCCACTGGCATCCGTGCTCCAGCACCAGAGATGGCCCGAGTTCTCTCTGGACAGCTGGTGGCCGTTGATAACCCAGAGCTGTCGTTTTCTCTGAGACCTTCCGAGGCAGGATTTGCTTCTTGTCTAAATATCTGAGTTGTATCTTCATTTCCAAGCATCATCCCTCCCTCCATCACGTGGGAACCTTTCCACGTGAGCCTGGTTATCGGGCCAGATTTTCCAAGGCATAGTGGCAGTTCCTCCGCCAGCTGAGCCAGCCACAGCTTAGAGAGCCCGGCATGGCAGGGATTCCCCTGCTGTGGCCAGGATAAAACCAAGGCTATGGGAGTTCAGCAAGATGCCACAGCTTGGGGCCGGAGGACCGGCACAGTGGCTAGAGCACTGGCCTCGCAAGCGTAAGGCCCTGAGTTCGGTTCCACAGCACTGGGGACCGAGGTGGAGGCAGCAGTATTGCAGTGTGTTCTAGGCCAGCCTGGACTACACAGTGAGACCCTATCTTAAAAAAAAAAAAAAAGCTGCAGCCAGAGAGTAGACGATATATGAGTGTAGATGTTAGTCTTTGGAGTGGTTTTTATTTTGTGGTACTGGGAACTGAACCCAGAGTGCTGAGCTAAATCCTTAAACCCTGCATCCCCTTCCCCCGTTTCAGTAGTGGGGGTCAAATGTAGAGCCTTGTGCATGCCAGGCACATGCTATACCACTGAGCTATACCCCTAGCAGTCCCCTTTTTTTAAAACATGGTCGCCCTGAGATGCCCAGGCTAGCCTTGAACTTGGAATCCTTCTGCCTCAGCCTCCTGAGTAGCTGGGATAACCGGCCTGTGCCACTGCACCCCCAGCTTGGTCCAGTTTTCTTAAATTATTCACTTTAGTTCACTCTTGGCTACTTCTCTCTGCAGACAGCCACAGACAGCTCTTCTAACTCCTCTCAGAAGAGGGAACAGCCTGCTCGGACGCTGTCGTCTCCAACATCCTGTGAGCACCGGAGGGTTTACACACTTGACCCCTACCCCACGGACCATTACCACCTCGACCCGGTGAGTCGCGGGGTGAGTTCCCGATGGCCCCCTTCCTGCCCTTCACTTGCCCTTCGCTCAGCCGGGTGCCCGCCCCACCCCCTGTGGAGAAGCCACTCCCTGTCCATACCCTCCACTCGTTCACCGTGCTATAAGCCTCCCAGGCAGGCCACCTATATCCCTAGTTTAGGGTGAGGACGTGGGGGGACACGGGTGCCTGTAGAGGATATTTGAGTTCGTGTCTGTTGTTAGCTGGGCTGCCATGCTGCCCCTGCATTCCTGAGTCCGGAGGGCCAGGGGCTTGGGGGCCAGCAGCTAAAGAATCCTGCACGCTTAGCTTGAAGCGGGGTGTAGTGGCTAGCATGTGTGAGCCCAGCCCGCGCAATTAGCGAGTTAGCCAGACTTTGCCTCAAGATTAAAAAAAAAAAAAAGGGACTGGAGATGTAGCCCAGTGTGTTAGCCCTGAACACGTCCAGGAATCCTGCACACTTGGCCCAAGCCCCCGGCTGTGCACACTGCAGGCTCAGTCTTGCTCAGGGAGATGGAGCTGGAGTCCCGGCATTCCGTCATTCAACAAATATGTACAAAACGCTGCCCTGTGGAACAGGTTCTCAAGTCACGGGCCGTGGCCTGGTGCCCACGTGGGCCGACGTGGCCACGAGATCTCTTTGAAATGACAAGAAAAGAACACGGGGCAGAGTTTTTAACACAAGGCTAAACTGGTTTGCTTGTAAAAAAGAAAAAAGTCATTTTATTGTGTGTTTCCTAATATTTTAACATTAAAATGTACTTTTTAAAAATGACATTATCGAGAATGGGAATTAAGGGGAAAGGGGGGAGTTGTGGGAAGGTCAGAAGGGGGAGGAGAAGGGATTGTAATGTGACGGGATATATATTCAAGTTCAATATAAACATTATGTAGTCCATATATATTAATAAAATGGTAAAAAATAAAAAGTCACGTTATGAGGCCATAGCTCAGGACTTAGAACACTGGCCTAGCAAGTGCCAGGCTGAGTCCGCAGCACCGCATAAGCTGGATGTGGTCGTCCCAGTACTTGGGAGGCTGAGGCACCTGGGCCGGATAGTGAGTTTAGGAGCAGGAGGACTGCAAGTTCGGGTCCAGCCTGGGCAGTTTAGCAACTTGGCAAGACCCTGTCTCAAACATCAAACCTAAAAGATGGGCTGAGGTTGTAACTTGACGTCAAGGCCCTGAGCCCAACCCACAGTATCAAAACATAAAATAAATTACATTATGGTAGCAGTAGGTGGGAACGTTTTGGCTTTCTTTACTTCACAAAATAAAATATTAGGAAAGTCCGAGATTTGTTTTAAATTCTTCCAGATTGTGATTTTTCCGAAGTGCTGGAACCTCTGACATGGAGAATCTGATGGGAAATGAGCTCCTGCTGTCAAGGAGCTCGTGACCTGGCGCAGCCGAGGCGCACACAGTGTGACCAGTTCTGTAGTGATACTACGGTGGCTGATGGAAGCAGGGTCAGGCCACCCGGTGACAGGCGCAGAGCAGGCCGTCTTTGTTTTCATTCACCCCGCAGTCAGTCCTGCGCGATTTGGGTAGACGGGGGATCTCAGTCTTCAGGGCTTGCTTAGTGCGTTCTGTAGTCCACGCCGACTGCAGCGGGCTACTCCCACGGGCTGCTGCCTCCCGCCCAAGCCGTCTCCATGCCCAGGGGCTTAAAAAGTGGGAAATCTCATTCTGTACAACAGGAAATATTCTAGGCAAGGCAAGAGACACACACACACTTTTTTTTTTTTTTTTTTTTTTTTTTTTTTTTTTTGAGGCAGGATCTGAAGTCTAGGCTAGTCCTGAGCTCACTGTACTCACTCTGTTGCCCAGGCTGTCCTTGAACTCAGGCAGTCTTCCTGTCTCAGCCTCCCAAGTGCTGGGATTATAGGCGTGCACCACTTTGCCAAATTTATATAGGGCTGGAGAATCAAACTCAGGGCTAGGGCTCGCTAGGCAAGTGCTGTAACAGCTGTGCTATTCCTCTAGCCCTGAGCATATTTGTAAACTACGCATGCGCTGCCCACGGCCCTGGGCAAGGCACTGGGGCAGGACTAACCACAGAGAAGACTCCCTGAGGGGGCACAGTGCAGCTCTGCCTTGGGCGTGGCTCTGGGGCTGGCTACTGACACACACACACACACACACGCACACACACACACCCCGTGGGAGCCTGCAGGATGCAGACCCAGCAGCCTTCACCCCTTCCCACGTCTGGGCCTCCCGTCCACCAAACCAGATTCTTCTGAACAGGGTGCCGAGTGCAAAATGCATCTCACATTGTCACCCACCGCGCACACACACATGCACATGCACACGCAGACGATTGCTTAAAGAAAAAACCTAAACTCCTAGGTGGTGCACTCCAATATCCCCATCCTGGAGGATGTAGCGATCCTGAGATCTAGGCTGCATAGGTAGGGAGTTCAAGGCCAGCCTCCACTACACAGCAAAACCCTGTTGGGAAGAACAAACAGAAATAAAGTAGCACCAGGCAGGCTTACAGAGATCAGTGTTGCTTACACAAGAGATGTGTTACGTGCGCCGCCGCAGCCTCAACAAAAAGGGGGAAAAGCTGGGCCCAGCCATGAAATTGATGTCCTGACCCAGCAGGTGAATCGCAGCTCGATTAGAAATACTCTCCCACAGGGTGTCCAAGAATGACGGAAAGGATTTCTGCACGGACCGCCATGGGCGAGGCCAGGCACTCCCTTGCGGGCTCGGCTCAGCGGTCCGGAGGCAGAGGCGGGAGGGTTTCGGGTTTCGGCCAGTCTGGGCAATCGCAATACCATAGGTGGGAGTGTGGCTCGGCTTGCGGAGGCCGCCGGTTCACAGCGAGGCTCGGAAATAAAGCCCCAGGTGAGGGGAAGGGCGGCTCCTGGAGGGTCGGGGGACAAGGGTGCGCTGCCATGGCTGTGAACCGCTGTCTGTTCGCTCTCCCGCCCGGCAGCGGCTGCCCAGGCCCCACCCGCAGGTGAGCTTCCCGGACGACGAGGACGAGATCGTGCGCATCAACCCGCGGGAAAAGATCTGGATGACGGGCTACGAGGACTACCGGCACGCGCCGGTGCGCGGCAGGTGCCCGGACCCCACCGACGACCTGGACTCCTACGTGCGCTTCTCCAAGGGCGACGCGCCCAAGCACGACTACAACTACCCCTACGTGGACCCCTCGGCCTTCGGCCCCGGCGAGGACCCCAAGGTGCGCGCGGGCGGCGTGATCAAGACGCAGCCCTCGCGGGGCAAGCCGTCCCGGCGGCGGAGGGAGGAGGGCGAGCGCTCGCGCTGCGTGTACTGCCGGGACGTGTTCAACCACGAGGAGAACCGGCGGGGCCGCTGCCAGGACGCGCCCGACGCCGCGAGGACTTGCATCCGCCGGGCCAGCTGCATGTGGTGCGCGGACAGCATGCTCTACCACTGCATGTCGGACCCCGAGGGCGACTACACGGACCCGTGCTCGTGCGACACCAGCGACGAGAAGTTCTGCCTCCGGTGGATGGCGCTGGTCGCCTTGTCCTTCCTGGCGCCCTGTATGTGCTGTTACCTGCCTCTCCGGGCCTGCTACCACTGCGGCGTGCTCTGCCGGTGCTGCGGCGGGAGGCACAAGGCGGCCGCGTGAGCACCCGGGGCAGGAGCGCCCGCCCGCGGCCCGGCCCCTCGGCACCATTCCAGCCCGGGGACCCGCCCTCCCGGACCCGCTCCCACGCACCGTGTTCCAGGACCGGAGCCTGCCCGCAGACTCGTGGATTATCACCAACCTGTAGTCACGCCAGTGTATCCGTGCGTCTCCTGCCCGCCCCTTCCAGTTCGAGGGCCCGCAGTGGGAAGGGCCGCTTCGGGGTGGGTTTGTGGGTGTTTATTACAAGCGCGTCTCTCCCCCTGTGGGCCTGGCCTGTGGCTAGCCAGCGGCGGGCCTGCACAGGTGCGAGGTCGGGAGGACCGAGGCCACCGTGAGGATTCCAGCTCGCCCGCAGCCGGTGGTTATGTATGGGAGCTGAGCTAGCTGTTCACAGTCGCGTGCCGCACAGCAGTTCCCCCTGTCCAGAGCCAACCCCCCGTGTCCGCTGCAGTTCTGTCCCTAACCCATCACCGTTCCTGCCCTTCACCCCAAAACTGTTGAATTTATTCACTGATGCAAAGCATTCACCCGTGAAATGACCGAGAATTGAGCCTTAATTTCAGATTCACTTGGGAGAATCAGGAAAAAAATATTCCTTAAACTGCATCGCATTTTCGTGGACCAGGGCTAGAATTGGGGATTCAGGTTGCTGTGAGCCTCCCCAGTCACCCATCAAAGCAGAACTTTTTAAAAATTGTGTGGCCACCACTTTAAAAAAAAAAGAAAGAAAAACCTTAGCAATATTAGAATAAGATGCTCATGGAGTCAGAAATCCTGTGCACAGTTTCACAAACCAAATAGTCTGTTCAGACACCAGCCGGCATTCTGCGAGCAGGTTCTGTTGAGGAACCCTAAGGTTGTGGTGGAGCAGCCCGTACGGGCCTCCCCTCTCCCCGGCTACTTTTTTGCATGAACCAGGGGGAGTTTTAAATGTCATAAATTTAAAGAGTGGTGGGCCGCGTCTTGTTCTTGGACTTAACGTTTTTCTTTTTGTTTCGGATTTGATGTCATGTCACCAGATTCTTCATTTATACTTGGGAAAAACAAGGCCATATGTAAAGACCCTTCCAATGCCTAAGTGTCTTCTCCTGCAGCTCCCACCCAGACGTGCCACTTTGGGCGGGTAGATGGCTGCTAGGTCAGCCGACTGGTCCCACCTGCCGCCTGGCCAAGTAGGAGGCCTCTCATTAGCTGGGAAAAGAGTATTTTTCTAGGATATTGCAAGGAATAGCCAAAACTTCATATGGAAGAAAAGTGGAGAGTGGTTACCCGAACCTAGCATAGTACAATCAGAACCTCGTGGAGACCACGGGACAGGCCCGCCTACACTGGCTGGTCTTCCTGCCACAGCCCCTCCAGGCAACTGCCAGCAGAAGGCGCGGCCTGCCCCCCTTCTCCTCTCCTCCCCCGCCCCTTCTTTATTGCACACAGGAAGGACATCAGTCTTCAAGGAAAGGGACTTCTCCGGTCCTCCAGTCGCCCTGGGAAAACACTAGCCTGGCTTACCTTGGGGACGTGTGCAGTCACCTGAGAGCCCGTCACATTTCTTTAGACCGGTCATTTGTGTAAATACCCAGTGTGCTTCTGAGTGAGCAGGTAGACGTGTCCACGGTCGGAATGACTCGTCGGGGCTTTCCCGTGTGGGACCACAGTCCATCGTGATCAAGGGAAGGAAAGAGAACCTTTCCTGCTGGAAGAACATCTGGAACACCCTCAGCCAGCCTCCGGCGCTGCGGGGACACCGTCCACCTCCGCCCGAGGGGTCGCCCCAGGCCTTTCTCCAAGGTCGCCTCTACAAAGCACAACACTAATGTGTGTCCCCTCCGACCTCCGTTCAGGTGCCCCTATTTATTCACTGAAAACACACACATCCGGCCACTTTGTCCGTCACCCCTCCTGCTGTCGCTTGTCTCTCTCCATCCACCCCTGGCCCGTGCCCTGCCCTCTGGAGAGTCATGCTGGCAAATCCTGCTCCACACGGGCACAGAGACAGCCACGGGGACATCTGTGTAAATACGTCTCTCTGATCATCACACCGCAGCTGAGCGGTGTGTCGTACTCTCCCGGTCAGCCTTGCCATACTGACGTCAATCATTCGAGAGAAATTATTCAGATTTTATTTTTGTATCTGTGGTAACAAAACATTAACCAAAAGGTTTTCTGTTCGGAAGCTTCCCCGACCCCCAAGCTGTTTGCTCACATTAACAAATGAAAGTGCCTGAAGCAGAATTCATTCTTTACCTGTATACTAAAAACCCTGTTGTATTGATTTTTTTTATAATAAGCCTTTTTACCTCTGTGTAAAAAATATATATACAAGTGTATGATGTACATTTTAGTTCTTAACTTTTTTTATGGTTTCTAATGTGTATGACCAATGTAGCCATTGCTTTAAAATGTACTATGTAAATATAAACACATCCTATCAGATCGCTGGTGTCGGGGTGTTTGTCTGGCTGCCGGTGCGGGACGGCCGATTCTTGGCAGACCCAGGAGTCCTAGCACACAGGACGGGACGGAGTTTCCTTTGCAGGAGGATGTGTAGACTCTAGTGTTTGTGTAAGGCCCTTCCCGCCTAGGGTTGTGTCATATTCCCAAGAGGGGACGGCAGCTCCTTGGGCTCAGATGCCTCAAGTGAAAGGAATGCTGCGTGTTGCCGCCCGGGAACACCCCCTCTTCCTCGCCTGGCTTCCCCACAAGTGCTCCTCAGAGGGAACAGCTGTACCTCCTCGGGGTTGTTTTCCACCACTTCCTGCTGAACCTCAGGGTGTGTGTAGCTCGGAAGACGGTTTTTCACAAAAGACAATTGTTAAAGCCGCATGACCCTTGCTGTCCCCCAAGCAGCGCTCGGGCCCACTTTCCTTTCCAAATGGTCTCTGGATGGATGCTCCAGAGCCACGGCGGGCATCCTGAGGAGGACATGAGGCATGAGGTCTTTGGAGGGTCATGGGGGCAGAGTTGTGGCTTCTTCTCTGGAGAGCAAGGTAAGATTCTTAAAAAGAGACGTCTGGGGGCTGGAGGAATGGCACAGTGCTTAAAGGCTTGCCTAGTGAGCACAAGGTCAGCAGTTCAGTTCCCCAGCGCCACATAAAGCTGGGTGTGGTGGCACATGCCTGTGCGGCACTCTGGAGGCTGAGGCAGGCAGTTTGTTCAGACTACAAGGCCATCCTGGCCTACACCAGTGAGTTCAGGACCATCCTGGGCTACAGAGCGAGACCCAGTCTCAAAAAAAAAAAAATGTCTAGGGGACCCTTCCATCTTTGTTTGAACTCCACCCCCTAAAGATGTGGCTCATCTAGGACACTGGCAAAAGTGCTAAGTCAGGCGGTGCTAGAAGTTACAAAGTTGGACAGGGATTGCCTCTCCGGGCTGGAGTGGAGGAGGTTCCTTGAGACCCCCTCATGTCCCTCCTGGTTACCCCTGTTCAGCTGAGGAAGTGAAGCTTAGGGTGGGTAAAAGGTGACCTGGAATCGTGTGGGGCAGGGACTGGGCCAGGCTGGCTGGCTGCAGAGCCTGGGTCCTTCCAGGGCCCTGTCTCTGCCGTTCCTCCCCGTAAGGCCTAAAAAGGCCTAAGAAGGGAGCAGCCGCTAGAGGCCCCCCTCACCCCGCGAGGTGCCTCAGGAATAACTTGTATTGATGTGTGCTGCTCCAGTATCTGGGCACAGTACGTGCGCCATATTTAACCCTCCCCAAAATGGGGACTTTCATTTTCCCTCATGAAAGTCCACGTGCAGAAGCAATATAACTCAATCAAGCTCCCTAGCAATCCTTCACTATTACTATCCAGGAGCCCTTGCACCAGTGCCTCCATGTTTCTGAGTTTCCTCAGGTATAAACAAGGCCAGCTGGCTTGCCACACAGCAGGGCAATTCAGAGACAGCCTGGTGGCATAGCTCAGGAAGCTGAGGCAGGAGGGTTTACAAATTTCAGGCTAATCTGGGCAACTCAGCAAGACCCAGTCTCAAAAAACAAGCCCAGTGTGGCGGCCCAGGCGTGTCATCCTAGCACTCTGGAGGAAGAGGCTGGAGAATTGCAAGTTCAAGCCTAGCCTGGGCAACTTGGTGAGACCCTCTCTCAAAAGCAAAAATTACAAATGGGCTGGGGAAGTACGGGGGTGTCGGAAACCCAACAGACGGCATTGCAACAGATGGCATTAGTTCATCTTTGAAAGTACTAGCCACTTGCATCTAGGTTACTACCAGGTCTTTTCACAGGTGGCGATTACAGCTTTATTCTGAAAATTTGAGAGATGTGGTTGAGTTTTGGAGATGACACAACAATTGAAAGATCACGCTGCATTTTCACCCCATTTTGCCGGTTTACTGCTGTAGAGGGAAGAACGCACAGCAAGCTTGGGGAAGGTTGCATACAGTTTATGGTGACAGTGCCCTACAAGAACATTCGTGCCAACCATGAAATTCAGTGGGGATCATTTTTATCTCGATGCTCCTCAGTCAGGGAGGCTCAGCAAGGTTGGTGACGACAAAGGAAACCCATTCGTCATGTCAAATCCAGATTATGTGACACGGGGACTTCAGAGATGTTGGGCGTCCCTCATTCTGCATTCATGACCTCCTGAGGGAGCTGGGATGCCCACGAAAGCTTGATATTTGGGTTCTTTATGAACTCAGAGTTAACTTGACAACACATAAACACACGTGATCTGCTCACACATGAGGAAATGATCCTTTTTTGAAACAACTGGCACCTGGTGGGGAGAAGTGGATTATTTACAACAACGTGGTCCACCAACGCTCTTGATTCCCATGTACTAATTTGCCTTAAAATCAAAAGCAGACACTCAGGGCCTGGAGGAATAGTTCAGAGGTTAAAGCACTTTGCCTAGCAAGTGCAAGGCCCTAGGTTCAATTCCCCAGCACCACATAAGCCAGGCATGGTGGCACACACCTGTGATCCCAGCACTTAGGAGGCTGAGGTAGGAGGATCTTGTGAGTTTGAAGCCGGCTTGGACTACACAGTGAGTTCAGGACCAGCCTGGACTACAGAGCAAAACCCCATTTAAAAAAAAAAAAAAAAAGACATTCATCAGAGGAACATTATGCTTTTGTGGGGTGGGATTTTCAAAGTGTTTTTTGAGCTCCTGAAGAAACTAAACAATCAATTTGTATGTGTTCCGTCAATGATTAGTTTGAGTGAATCCATCACCCAGAAATGTCTAGAACTCATTAATCGTCAAGGAGATGTGTTTCAACGTGACAACCTGAGACCACACGTAAGTTGGATCACCTATCAAAAATGATTGGAGCTTGAATCCAGGCTTGTGGCACATGCCTCTTATCCCACCACTCAGGAGGCTGAGGCAGGCAGATTGTCATGAGTTTGAGGCCAGCCTGGGCTCCATAGTGAGTTCAGGGCCAGCCTGGGCTATAAAATAAATAAATAAATAAAAATGTACATGGTATAATGTTCAATTCAGACGAGGCCATAAATCAGCACCCACTTCAGTTTTTCACAGATGAAGACAGAGCCTTCCATGAATAAGGAACTAGAAGCTCACTGAAGATGGCAAAAGATTATTATTGGAAAAACTGAGCAATGTATCATTGGTCAATCGTTTTTACGTAAACAACCTTTGAAAAAGTAAACAAAATACATCATGACTTTTCCAACAGCTCAATAGCACCACCACCAAAAGAAAAAGATGCGGTGTTGCGGCAAGGAGCTTTATCCTCTTTGTAAGACGTTCATCAGGATGGAAGACGCTTGTTCGCGTCCACGTTGGGGAGCTGCAGTAAGGGCAGTCTCTTTAGGAGGTGGTGCTGGCACACTGGGGGGTGCCTTCTTGCGGGTGGGGACCTGGGGTCAGGTGACACACATCTGATCCTAATTGCCTAGCCAGAGATGCTTTTTAGTTCTCAGACCTCAGCAAGGTCACGATCTCCTTCGGCAGCTCTTGCCTCTGTCCCCAGCAGCTGTGAGAAGGCCAGACCGGGCGGCGGCCCGAGGCCTTTGCCGATTGCCTGGCTCATGGTGAAGATGGGAGAGAAAGTAACCTCACCTGGTTGTTGAGGACCACAAGGGTCAGCTGAGGGTCATTGTGAAGGACAAGGATCAGGTGAGGGTTGTTGCGCACCACGGGTCAGGTGAGGCCCAGCAGGGGCAGGTATAAGTGGAGTACGTCTGCCGTCAGCCCCTCACAATGGTAGATGGCGTGCTGGAGTCACGGCACGCAGTAAGCGGGACTCCTGCCAGAAACGCTGGTTCTTCCCAGGTTCCGCCTCTGTCCCCAGGGGACTTGGACACGATAGCCTGTTGCGCTGGAGGCCCCACCACAGTCGGGACATTTTGCAGGTACTGAGATTTCTTTGTCCTAACCTTTGTGATTCTGAGTTTGGGTTTGCTTCCTTGCTGACGTGCCCAGGTGTAAACAGCCCAGTAAGAGCAGCCAAGCGCCGAATGCTGCATCTTCTGGGGCCCAGGACGTCCGTGCGGAAAGCCTGCGGCAGAGCTGGGCTGCTAGGGAGGCAGGGTTCAGCCCAGCGGCAGCCCTGTCCTAGTTAGGCATGGTCACCAGGGTACTGCCTGCCTGGGCTTCCAGCTTCGCTTCCATGACCTCTGGGGTCCCTCCCTGCACATCAGGCCCCTGCTGCTCTGCAGATACCGATTCTCAGTGGTGGGCACCCCAAGAAAATCAGGCCACTTCTTGGGAGCAGCATCATTGGACAAATTCTGTTGTAGGGACCCCGCAGGGCAGTGTGGTTCACGATGGTGGCCTGTGGAGAGGTTTGTGAGGGGGCCACACTGGCCACACGGGCGGCTGCTACAGGGGTTCTTGCCGCAGGCCAGTGGGCTCTTTCCACCTTGTGGGTCAGACATGCCTTTCTTGGTTTATCTTTGGTGGGTGATGGTTTTGTCTGGGCGTCTCCGGGCTATTGTTTGTTTTGTGTGTGGTACCCGGGATTGAACCCAGGGCCCTCAGACTGAGTTCCCAGCCCGTGGTTATTGTGATTTTGAGACGGGGTTTCCCTAGCTCGCAAAGTTGCCCAGGCTGCGCTTGAACTTGCCATCCTCTGGCCTCTGCCTCCCAGAGTACTGAGATGACCACCTGCCCAGCAGGTGGACGTTTATTTTTCTCTGCTGGGTTGGAACCCGGGGCCTTGCTCATGGTAGATCCCGCCTTCTCTCGAATCTTTAGGCCGGACCAGGTGCGCAAATTGACATGACCCTGGTGACGTTTTTGCTGACCACATGACAGTTGTGACCTTGCGAATCAGGGCCTGCCACTCTCCCATCGGGAGCAGCCGCCCACACGGGTGGCACAGTGGTGGCCAGGGGTTGCGGGGAGCCTGCAGTCGGCTCTGTCTGTAGAGAACGAGGCACCGCTAGCCACACCTGGCCCCCTTTCCCCTCAGGGCACCTCATTTCCCTGTAACATTTTGGCAGGAAGATTTCTGATTTTAGTATGAAATAATACACATATGTATAGTTAGAAAAATGTCATATGCTATGAAAATATTAAAATGAGAGTCCCCTCGCATTCCAAGGGTCGCTGTTACAAGGTGCTGCAGTCTGGGTGGCATAAACCCCAGAGGCGCATCGTGCCCTAGTCCGCGGGCTCTTCTCCTGGGCGTGGGCGTGGCATCTCTGTCTCTGTTCCTGTTTCCACCGTCTTCCCTCCGTACACATCAGGGTCAAAATTTCCCTCTATTTTTTTGAGACAGGGTCTTTCTACGTAGCCCAGGCTGGCCCTGAGCTTGCCATGTAATTCACAATCCTCCCGTTACGGCCTTCAAACTACAGGCGTGTGCCCCCACGCCCCGCAACACTTCTCCTTTCTGTAAGGACTCTGCTGAAATAAGGATCGCCTTGATGACCTAATTTTAACCTGATTGCCCCTGTCAAGACCCTATCTCCAATCCAGGGATGGTCGTACACACCTGCAGCCTCAGCACTCTGGGAGGCTAAGGCAGGAGGATGATGAATTCAAGGCCAGCACGGGCAAACAACTGACCTAGCAAGACCCTGTCTGGCTTCTGTTGCGTAACTGAGTTCAGCTGCTCTGGGTAAAGGCCTGGGCGACTGTTTTGAGTTGCAAGCCCAACCAGAGGCTTTTCCCCAAGATACCGCTGCCACCACAGCTGCAGTCCTGGCTATGGCTGGATGGTTCTTCAGGAAGGGAGAAACCCTCTCCAAAAATGAGCAAAGTGAGCCTAATACTTTAAGGAAGAGAGCTAACATTCATTGCCAGTGATAAAACTTGAATATTCAAGCAAAAAAGTGGGATTGTATCAAGCATGTGTCTGTAACTAATGGCATTTCTCATGGAGTTGGTGGTAATACTAACAGAGGCGGTTACTAGAAGGTGGGGCGCCTTGCAAGTGTGCGTGAGGAGCTGGTCCAGTCCCTGGTACCGCTCAGTGTCCAGACGCACGATTGTTTTTGATGAAGAGAAGTGTCCGTCTTCAGAAGCTCCTACATAGAATTCTTGGCACCAGAATGCTGCTATGAAATTATGCTTGAGTAAAATATCCATCCATTCAAAGTATCAGACTTTTTTTTTTTTTTGAGCTGAGGCTTAAGCCAAGACCCTCACATTGAGCTACACCCCAACTCACTCTTTCATTTTAATTTTGGGACAGGGTCTCGCTAGCCACTAGTTGCCCATGCTGGGCTTAGACTTGCAGTCGTCCTGCCTGAGCCTCCCAGACTGTCCAGATAACAGAACCGCCCCACTGGCCCCAGCTCAGACATGAATTTCGATGCGACAGTGATATGGTTTCCAATTCCACATTGGAACTGACCTTTAACCAACTACTTGCTGCATGGGGGTGGCCAGACCCATGATCCCCGCTCCGCTGAGAGTTTGAAGCATAAGGATTGCAGATTCAAGCTCAGGCTAGGCAGAGTAGGGATTTGGGGCAGCGATCCCCAAAGGTTTTGACACCAGAGACTTATTTATTTGAAGACGATACCCCCATGGATGGAGAGGTGGGGAGTACCATACAGCCAGCAGGGGCAGAGCGTGGGGCGCTGAGCTCCGCCTCCTGTCAGTCAGCAGCATTAGAACCTAACAGGGGCCGCTGGCAGGAGGCGGGGCTTCCTGTGGCAGGTGTCTGAGCAGCTGACCCCCGCCCCGTCCCTCTCCCTCCTCTTCACCCTGAGTTAGCGCCCCAGCCCCACTGTATTGCTGAGTCACTGAGTTGCCCACGCTGGACTCAACCTTGCCATCCTCCTGCTTCAGCCTCCCAGTTCAAAGCATCTAGATCTAATCCCCTGTATAAAAAACTAAGCCCAAAAAAAAAAGAAAAAGAAAAAAAGGAGAGTGGTAGGATTAGAGGCCTGTGCCAATGGTCCCAGCTGTCCCCTCCTGACTACTTTACTCTGTTCCTCTCCCCCACCCACCCACCTGCCTCTCCGAATCGCGGTCTCTGTTGCCTTGGGGAGTGGTGGGAAAGAGGCTGGGACCAAGCTCCGTCCCATCTAGAAGATAATTTGTACCCAAGTGAGGACAGAACGGGGTAAGCAAAGCCGCTTCCTTCCTTTCTGGTCCGTCCGCCCTGTTCCTGCTCCGAGGGCAGCATGAGCGCTGAACCCAGGCATGTTCCGAGAACATCCTCCTGCCCGGCGGGCCCAGGGCCTCTGCCTGGATTTGGGCTGGTCGCCTGGCCGCCGGTCAGAGCACTATGCCAGTGCCGTGTTTGTGTGAGACTCCCTGGGCTCTGAAGGGGATGCAGCCGGCATGCCGGCCACCACTGTGCACGTCTCCCCCCCCCCACACACACACACAAACACACACGCGCGCGCGCGCTCTCCTCTTCTGTCCAGCCCAGTGGTACCTCCCGCCCTCTGGGGCTCCTGTCTCCTGCTCAGCATCTTCCAGAAAAGTCTTTTCCCTGCCAAAAGAGAAAATCAATCCTGTCCTCCCAGCCCCAAAAGCTGACATCACAGCCATCACAAAAGAGCCCCGTGCAGCCAGGCCCCGCGGGGCACAGGCCTGTCGGCTGAGACAGGAGGATCCAAGTTGGAACCCAGCTGAGTGATTAGCAAGACCCTGTCTCAAAATCAAGCATAGGTTGGGTATACAGCTCAGCGTGGAGGCCCTGGGCTTGAACCCCAGAACCCCAAAAATGAAACAGTCCTCTGCAGCCGGCAGGGGTAGGAAAAGGTCAAAACAAAAGCTGCCAGCGACTGCTGTGGTCAGGAAGTTGTAGTTAGTCCCGTGAGACGCTTCTGAATGAACATCTCTGCATCCTTACCCACCTGTGTGACAAGCACGTTTCAAACGCTTCACCCTCACGCCGGCCCAGATATTTCAAAGTGGCCTTTAATTCTGCAAATATTTCAGCCTCTGTGCACTTGCAGGGGCTCCACGCCCTTCACGGCTCTTCGGGCAGCTAGCTGCGGGTGGGAGGCCGGACTGGCCGTCCAGGGGCCGGGCTGGCTGCTGCCGCCGCCTCCTGCTGCAGGCGTGGAGGGGAGGAAGCCGTGGGTTTTACAGCTGGTGTTTTTGGTTTAGAGAGAGAGAATTGTTTTAAATGCCTTGCACATGTAAAATGACACACAATGTTTGGAGCAGAATTGGGGGACGAGGGAAATTGCGTGTCCGGCGTGACTCATCCTCCCTCCTGATGACAGCAGAGGACATTTGCTCTCAGCCTCTGAGCATGTTGGCAGTTTGCTCCAAATGCTCAGAAAGAGACGTGGCCCAAGTGTCCTGTCCCTTCCTCAGACAGACGGTTGTGACCGATCCAGGTCAGAGCAGTGCCGGACGCACCCGTCCTCCCGTCCTCCGGCTGGTCTGGATTCTCTCCACCTCCAGTCCAGGTCAGCTGCACTTGGGGTACAGGGGCAAGGGGAGGCCGCAGGACCCTCCGGGTCTGACGTGGGCCTAGAAGTATGTGCTGACAGCTGGGACAAGGAGGCCCAGCCTGGAGCCGCATCCCAGCAGGTGCCCGGAGCGCCTGAGGGTGGGTGAGTGTCGCGGGCAGCGAGCCACCAGGAACATGCAGTCTTTCTAGGATTCGACTTTCGCAAGTTACCGAAACATGGTGTGCTGCTTCGAGGCTGACACACGGCTTGGCAGGGGCGATGGGGTTTCTGCCCAGAGTGGAGAGTCCCCAGGGTCAGGCTGACCTCCAGGCTGCAGAGCGGCCTGCAGGAGAGGTCATATGGCGGGTGTGGTGGCCTCTCAGGATGGACTTCTTCTCTCGGTGCCAGAGCTAGAAGACGCGAGCTGACCCCAGGCCATGTCCTCAGGAAGGCCACCCAGTCCCACAGAGCTGCCCGGGTCCCTCTCATTCCTCCCTCCCAGTGGCCGTGGCAGGAACAAGGACTTCTCACTCTCAGGCACACTGCGAGGTCGGTGTCCACATGGGGCAGCCTTGGGCTGGGGGAGCAGCTCAGAGGCTGAAATGCTTACCTAGCCAGCACAAGGCCTGGGGCTTCAGTTCCCAGCATCACGTACGCCAGCACTCTGGAGGATGAGGCAGGAGGATGGCTGTGTGTTTGAGGTCGGCTGGGGCTGCACAGTGAGCTCAGAACTAGCCTGGACTGTGGAGCAAGACCCCCTCTCAAAAAAAGAAAAAGATGGGGGCCTATAGGCCTGTGCCCCTTCCCTACTTTACACAGCCTGTGTTTGCCTGGCAGAAGCGCCTCGGCTCAGGGTTACCCAGGAACCTCCAGGTCCCAGTCCGTGCCATGTGACTCGTTCTGGCCAGAGGTGACACTGAGGGCTCGGTCTGTGATTGGTCACATCCTTCCCTACCCCAGGCCACACTCCGCCCCCAGGTCATCAGGGAGGCTGCCTGCTGGGGCTGCAAACCCCTTGGTGAAAGGCTGGGTCATAACTGGGAAGGTGATAGGTGACACGGAGTAGCCGAGGCAGGGAGGGAGCGGGAAGTGGAAAATCCTAGTGCTGGTTCCGGCTGTGTAAGTCTGGATCTGTGACCCCTGGAGACATCCTGACCGAGACAGGACGTTGGTGGTTTACACAGGAGCTAGGAACCTCGTGCAGTAGCTTGGCACCGGGAAGGAAGGCCCAGGGGGCAAGGGCACGCAGGCTCCTCGCACTCAGCGTGGGCGCCTTCCTGCCAGTCCTGAGCCTCCTGGGAGTCTCCTCCAGCCCTGGTACCCCTTAGGCAAGAGGTGGGCCTCTGTGCTGCAGACCTCCCACCCCCAGGGGGCAGCAGAGCCGCGCAGGAGGTGATGGCCGCCCCCGACCCCCGCCCCGTGGGGACCTGGTGACCTTGGGCAGCTACTTCATCTCCCTGGACTTCAGTCCACGCCGCCTTTGATGACCCGGGCGTGATGCTGTCCACCTGCGCACACAGCAGAACTGACAGATGACTGTGGCTCCTGGGTGCCCCGGGCGTGCGTGCATCCTATCATGCGGCCCCCTGGGTCTGACAGCTGAGCCTGGCACTCCCAGCACCCCAGGGCCTATAGCACAGAAAGAAAGAAGTATCTCAAAGTCCTAAATGTTCCCAAATATCGGACCGGTGAAGGTCCTCTGTAGCCAACTTTAAAAATCAGGAGCTGGAGCCAGCTGTGGTGACACAGGCCTGTAATCCCAGCACTTTGGGAGTCTGAAGCAGGAGGGTGGCAAGGTCAAGCCCAGTATGGGGAACTTGGATCCTATTTCAAAATAAAAATATAAAAAAAGGGCTGGGGATGTAGCTCAGGGTGAAGCCCTGGGTTCAAATCCCTGGTAGTACACACCAACCAAGGCAAAAGCAGCGGCGCTGCTGGGCGTGGCTAAGCCCTCCGAGAGCTGTTAAGAACGGGGGCACGGGCAGCGCTGCCCACCCAGGCGTGCTTTGCACGTGCACTGGCATGCACACCTGTGCCTGCGTTCTGCCCGCTGGCCCATGAAGCCCGAAACGGGGCGCGGGGGGGGGGGGGGGGGTCTCTGAACTGGGGCTGCCAGCTCTTCCGGGCTTTCACTGCAGGTGACTAGGGTCTGTTCTCTAAGTTTTTCTTCTTTTTATAATAAAGCAAGCATGAGATAGACAGGGTGGCCACGCCTATAATCTTAGCTACTTGGGTGGCTGAGGCAGGAGCATCACAAGTTCAAGGCCAGCCTGTACGTGTTAGTGAGTCCTTGTCTCTAAATACATATAGAGCGCTGGGCTGGAGCCCAGGGGCCGAGCGGGGACCCCGCGTCTGAGCGCCCACGCAGGAAGAGGCGGCACATGGCACCAGCTTCCGGCCCCAGCCAAGACTCCAAGGAGTGCCTCGCTACACCCCGCAATACTGTGGGCAGAGCCTCAGTGTGTCAGTCTGCGGGATGGGATGGCAAGTGCCCGCCCTGCCGGGCTGCTGTAGGGATCAGAGGCAGGCGGGCACCCAGCATCCGCTAAGCGTCATCCGTCCCAACACCCACTAGGCTGTTTTTGACAAAGACCAAGCCCACTGTCCATCCGACCACGGGCCCAGATGGCTGACGGGATCATTAAGGCCAGTCCTTGACGAGCCTGTGCCAGTCTTGGTTTTAATATCCCGTCACCTGGCAGACTCGTGTCCTCTTCTGGTGCCCTGCCCTGGCTGCTGTTGGCCGCCCCTGCAGCCTGCATGTCACGGGGGCGTGCCTCTTCCCGAAGCAGAGGAGACGTGAGGTCTCCTGGCCGGAGCGGAGCACCTAGGGAGACCACGGGCCCAGGGGGACCTCCTCGTCTTCGTCGTCACCACCCACACTGCCACAGTTAAACACACAACTAGGGACTGGAGACGTCGCTCAGTGGTCGCTTGTGCCTGGCACCCACGAGTCTCTGGGTTTTTTCCTCAGTTCCAGCCTAAACCACATCACCCTTCCCAGATGGCTGTGTATGAAGCTGTGTCCCTGGTGACCGCCCCACCTACCGCAGTCTCCGCTTACCCCGACTCCTTTCTCTCTGTCTTTAGCTGACATGTTCTGAGAGTTATTTCACTGTGGTCTGTTTCCCCAGATTTTACCTTATTAGCTTGTGACTCTCCGGTACCTAGAATAGCACCTGGCGGGTCCAAGAAGGACTCAACAGGTGTTTGAGAAGAGCCAGGGGTAGTGGCCTCGCCAGGTGTGTTCGGCTCCCCAGGTCTCAAATAAAAAGTGACTGTCAGGTGAATAAATGGATTTAATCACCGACTCCAACTGCCCCTTCCCTGGTGGTGGGCTGCTATGGGCGCGATTCCAGGAGCCGGACGAGACCCGCTGTGAGTTTATAGGCCAGCCCGGGCTGCGCAGTGAGTTCAGGACCAGCCTGGACTATCAAAGTGAGACCCTGCCTCAAAAAGAAAGAAACCAACCTGTGTGCCTGTCTACCTGCTGCTCTTATTCTGTTCATCCTAACCGTGTGACCCGGGAGAACATGCCTACCCCCGGCCCCTCGCTGCACACACGGCCTGCGTCAGTTACTGCCGGGGCGCCCCCCTCCCACAGGTAGATCGCGCAGGCTGGGAGTTGGGGTGCCGGAGACGGGGATTCCCCTCGGGCACGGTAAGGCCCGAGCTGGCACCGAGCACTGCCGGGCGTGCCCGGGCAGGGCCTCCCCACCTGGAGGAGCAGGGGCTTTGCTCCTGCCTGGCTGTCTCATCCCAGAGTGCCTTTGTTTTCTATCCGGAGAATAAAATGTTTGTTCTCTGTACACAGCAGGTGCTGATCAGTCACCGCCTTTCAGACAAAGGTCCGCGGCTGGTCCCTGGTACAGTAGCTTCCAGGCAGCGAAATGGGAGTGGCTGTGTCAAGGCCCTGGGCCTTTCCCGGGGCAGAAGCGAGCTGCCCTCTTCTCTCTCTCATTCACTTGAACACTAAACTCGCTCCTTTAACTCTGCTTTGATTTAATTTGCTCTTTCCCGGTGTCTTAAAACCCAAGCTTGGATCACTGACCTGAGATCTTTAGTAACATGGGGCATTTTCAGTTAGAAATTTCAGAATTTTTTTTTAAAAAAACAGGGTCTCAGTCTGTAGTCCAGGCTGGTCCTGAACTCACTATGGAGCCCAGGCTGGCCTCAGACTCAAGGCAGTCCTCCTGCCTCAGCCTCCCGAGTGCTAGGATTACAGCCATGTGCCACCACGCCCAGTTTAAATTTTAGAAATTTAATCTCAAGGTTTTTTTCCTTTTTGTTCAAATGGCTAAACTGGACACAGGCATGCAACCCTGTAATTCCACCTACTTGGAAGACTGAGGCAGGAAGATCCCATGTTCAAGCCCAGCATGGGCAACTTAGAAGCTGTCTTGGGCTGGAGGAATAGCACCGGGGTCCAGGCACTTGCCTAGCAAGCACGAGGCCTAGAGTTGAATTCCCCAGCATCACGTAAGCCAGGTGCGGTAGTGACACACACCTGTAATCCCAGCACTCGGGAGGCAGAGGCAGGAGGATTGCCGTGAGTCCAAGGCCAGCCTCAGCTGCAGAGTGAGTTCAGGACCAGCCTGGGCTACAGAGCGAGACCCTGTCTCAAAAAGGAAGATACTGGGGAGGTAGGCCAGTGCTTGCTGGCTTCCAGACTCGGTATTAGAGGGAGAACCCCCTAGTTCCCACCTGGATGTGGCCTGTCCTATGGGCAAGCCACCTGGCTTGGAGCCATACAGATACCAAAAGAAAGTGGAAGCGTAGTTTGTATGCTGACACCTGCTGGGCACTTGACGACCACCTCTTAACAGAAAAGGATTTCCATTGGGGCCCAGAGAAGGCCAGGTGGTACTCAGAGCAGCACAGTGAAATCGATGATGGAGGGGACCCGTGGGGCTGATTCCTGGCGCCAGAACTCAGCTCCCCACCCCGAGTTTGCCGGTCCCTGGGTTGCTTTGCCCTCGGGAATTTTCCATTCTGTTTGTCGAAGGCCACCTGTAAGGTCTCTCTGATGCACCTTGGGAAGGAATGCTCCCACGTGCTACGCCTTGAAATAATTCCCAGGCGTTCCTTCCGGGACACGTGTGCCTGCTGGGGGCGGGCCTGCCCTCCTGGGCTGTGCGCCTCGGCTCAGGGGACAGAGATGTGGGCCCCACCAAAAGAGGGGTGCTTCCTAAAAGACGCTAGAGAAGAATGGCCGGAGGGGCGGAGACTGGCCCCGTCGCTACGGTGGGGAATCCAGGAGCAGAGCTCGGCCAGCGTCACCTCCCACGTGCATAGGTAGCACAAGGGCCCGGGGGCGGTGGGGAACAGCGCCCCAGACTGCTCTTGTCTTGATGTACGCTAGTGATATTTTGCAAACTTCCATTAGCATCCTGGGTGGAATCTGTGGATTTGTTTATGGAGACGAAGTCTCGCTGAGTTGCTCAGGGTGGCCTTGAACTTGAAATTCCCTTGCTTCAGCCTTCTGAGGAGGTGAGATTATAGGCACGTGCCATTACACGTGGCTCTATGCATGCTTAGAAACAAATTTATTTTCACGTAGTGCCCTAACCAGGGTTTCTCAGCCTCAGGGCTGCTGACAGTGGGGCTCACTGCTGCGGCGAGGCGTGTCCTGTGCCCTGTAGGATGGGTAGCAGCACCCCAGCACCTCTCTCTGTTCACGGGATGCTAGCGGTTCTCCAAGGCATTGCCACAAAAGATATCCCCAGATAGTGCCACGAGGGGTGCTGAGGACCCCACTCTACCGCGAAGGAGGGGTACTCACAACAGAGTACCAGGTACTTAAAAATGCGAGTCTCTCCCAGGGCTGCCCAGAAGGGCACGGGGAAGAGCCAGAGCTGGATTAAGGGAAGAAAACCTATTTGTCCAAGGACACAGATCGCTGGGCCCGCTGGTGCAGGCTGCAATCCCAAGACTCTGGGAGGCTGAGGCAGGAGAACAGCAAGTTTGGGTGTAGTCTAACCAACAGGTAGTAACTTGGCAAGACTCTGTCTCAGAATAAAAGGTCAGGGTCATCTCAGCGCTTGGGAGGCTGAGGCAGGAGGATTGCCATGAGTCCACAGCCAACCTGGGCTCCATAGTGAGTTCAGGACCAGCCTGGACTACAGAGCAAGACCCTGTCTCCAAGAAATAAAGTTGTCTGGGGATTTATAGCTCATTGCAGAGGTCCCAGTTTCAATCCTTAGTACCAGCAAAAGAAACCACCACCAACAAAGAACTCAGGAGCTCCCAGATATGGTGCGAACCCCAGTACTCAGGAGGCTGAGGCAGGAAGATTACCATGAGTTGCAGGACAGTCTGGACATCATAGTGAGTTTAGGGCTAGCCTGGACTACAGAGCAGAGACGACTACTATCTCAAAAAAAAAAAAAATCCCAGAAAACTGAAAGACCAGAGCCTTAGAATAAAAACTAGCGTTGTTTAAAGCACACAGAACACTTGCCTGTATGGTAGACCTGCAAGCCAGGAACACACTAAGGCCCCTCATGGCTGCCTGAATTCACAGATAGAACCTAATCCCGTATGCTGTTTTTTCCTAAGCATATGTAATTATGATATTCTAGCTTTTTTGAAACAGGGTTCTGCTCTGTAGTCCAGGCTGGTCCTGAACTCATTATGGAGCTCAGGCTGGCCTCAGACTCAGGGCAATCCTCCTGCCTCCGCCTCCTGAGTGCCAGGATTACAGGCATGGACAGCCATGTGCAGTTTATGTGGTACTTGAGCTTTTCGGGCAAGTGCTTTAACCCCTGAGCTATCCCTCCAGCCTTGATAGTCTAATTTATAAAGTAAATACAGTAAGAGATTAATAATAACAATGAAATTGAAAAATGTGATACGTAATAACAGAAGTTACTTAAAATTTACAAATTATGTATTTCTATAATTTTCCATTGAATATTGTGAGATCGCAGTTGCACACAGGTAACTGAAAGCTCAGAAAGCAAAACCAGGAATACAAGACGACCACTGTACGTAAGATGAGGAATAAAGTTATTTCAGATAGAGCGACTGTCCCGAGCCACATTACGGGCTTGGAGTCCTAAGGAAGCTGGGGGACCTTATTTTTCTTGAGACACAGTCTGGCTGCTTTGCAGTCAGGCTGGACCTGAACTCACTCTGTAGCTCTGGCTGGCCTCAAACTCCCAGCAGTTCTCCTGCCTCGGCCTCCCAGGTGCTGGGATTACTGGCAGGCACTACATTCAGCTTAGGTGGTGCTGGGGAATTGAACCAGGGGCTGTGTGCACACACCTCAACCGCTCAGCTGCAAGCCCGTCCGGAATTACGAACTTTCCAGCACCTTCCTTTCAGGGCCTTATCAGGACTGCCATGTCCTAAGCACTGCAGACACATCTGTAGGGAGTGCAGTCCAGGGGACACGGCGTGGTACGTGTGACAACTCTTCGTGGTGTGGCCTTACCCGCACGCGGCAAGGCAGCCAGCTCCCGCCCACCACCAGCATCAGCGGTGCTGCCAACCCAAAGCGGGCCCATCGATTCTCAGCACGTCCCCGCTGGGCCACCACGGCTATCGCGTGACCACATCCCGGCCGCCAGGGCTGCCACCCATGGCCGCGGGAGGGCAGACGTGCCGGCCCTTCCCAGGCTGGCGTTTGGGAGCCACGCGGGGCTTTGTGGCCTATTCTCTACTGTTTTACTACTTCTGGGTGCACGTCTGATTTACCAGAACAGTTTTCATGTATTAATTGATTTTGGTGGCAGTAGGGCTGGACCTTAGCGCCTTCACACGGACCGATACCCCCGCCCCCGCCTTTCCATCATCGTTGGTCTTGAGGCAGGTGTTATTAAGTTGCGAAGTTGCCCAGGCTGGACCTAAACTTGAAATTGTCCCGCATCAGCCTCCCCGAGGGCTGGGATCTCAGGCCAGTGCCACCAGCCCCAGCTATCGGAGCTCTTGATAAAATCCTCAGTGGGTCGTAGTAACAAGAAGCTGGTGTTATCTCTCGGGTTTCCTGTGTCCGGCCGGGTGTCCGGCCTGGCCGCTGCTGCCAGTCAGAGCTTCCGGTGATAATCTTAGGAGATGGGAGCTGTCACAAGAGGCGCAGGAAGGAGTTCCGTGACGCGTCCAAAGCCAAGCCGCGAGGGGCAGAGTCGGGACTCGGGTCCCGGCTCGGCGGCTCTACCTGTGGTACTAGTTCCTGGCACTCGTTTCTTTGTATTCAGTTAAAGTAACGGAAATAACCACAGTGCAGAGTATTTTATATGGGTTTGATTCCTTAGGGGCAGGGCATTTGCCCGCTGTGCCCAGGGCCGCGTCCCGTCTCCCGTCCCACACGCACACACGTTTGTCCCAGTCAGTGTCTAGATGTTCAGTGAAGACTGTCCACAGCTGCGCCGCACCCTGGCGTGTGCAGAAGGTGCAGGGGGAGAGGGGTATTTGGAGTTCCGCCTTTGTACTCTGAAAGATAACCCCATTATGAAGGAAAGACTGGGCTAAACGCACCGGGCCCAAGATAGTGACTAGCTTTCATCTCAAGTGGCAGCCCTGGTTGACGGTCACGGCTGCCGAGGGCAGGAACTCTCAAGGCAACTGAACAGAGGTCCGTGTCTGCATCATTCGCGATCCCTGCCCCGTCTAGCAGGAGAGCATGGGCGGCCTCCCCCAGGAGTTCATCGCCCGGCCTCCTTACGCAGACACTGTAATGGAACACGTTAGGGAAGGTTTCAAGGGGGGAATATAAACCGAAAGGAATTCTTAGTGGCAAATTTGGCGAGTCCCAAATTTATCAGAAAACCCATTTCCTCAGAATTAACCCTTCTCACGTATCCAGGGAAGCACCAAGATGGTTTCGACTTGCTCTCTGCAAGCGAGCTTTCTTTTTTTTTCTTTTTTGCACACATATGGAGGGGGTGCTGGGGGCCGAGACCAGGACCTTCACACTGAGCTACACACACCCTAGCCTGTTTTTTATTTTAAACTCTGAGACAGATTCTCTAAGTCACTAAGTTATCCATGCTGGGCTCAGACTTGAGATCTTCCTGCCTCAGCCTCCCCGGAGTGCTAGGATTACAGCCAGGAGAGTTTTTAAAACAGGAACAGAAACAAACAACAAAAAAAGAGTACTGGGTGGTGAATTTTAAGTTTTTCGGGAAAGTAAATTCCTCAGAACATTCCCTCCATTCACAGACGGACGTGGAGACACCTGGAACTCGGAAGGACATTTAGGATAAGGGGTGGGGGTGGGGGTGGGGGTGGGGGCTGGAGGAACGGCTCACTGTTAACACGTTTGCCTAGCAAGCACTAAATCAAACACTAAGCACCTGAGCTCGATTCCCCAGCACCACAGAAGCCGGGCATGGTGGTGCACACCTGAAATCCCAACACTCGGGAGGCTGAGGCAGGAGGATTGGCATGAGTCCAAGACCAGCCTGGGCTACAGAGCAAGACCTTGTCTCAAAAAGAAAAGAAAAAACTAGAAGAATGAGAAGCACACTCACATTACAGAAGGCCGCATGCCTGTCACATTTATCCTATCAACAACACTGGAAGAAAATTTCATTCTCCCATTGACAGCTGAGGACAGGTAGCTCTGAGAAGCCGGCCACTTGTCTAAGGTCATGCAGTTATGGAACGGCCAAGCCAGGGGTACAGGCGCCACTCTGATCGCCAACCTCCGGGGCCCCTTCTGCTCACGTGACATGCCCGTCCCCAAAAAGACCAAGGGCCTCTAGTCCCACAGGTCGCTGACCACTAGCAAGGAGGAAACAGTAACTGTGGTGGAGAAAGCTGGGCACACAGAGAAGGGGGAGCCGGGGTTAGGAAATGTCACGGGAGTCCCACTGGAGCAGGAGGCCCCAGGCCGCTGGCACTGTCCAGCCAGCCCCCAGCAGGCGAGCGCCGCCCCCCCCCCCCCCCCCCCCCCCCCCCCCCCCCCCCCCCCCCCCCCCCCCCCCGCTCCTGTTAGGGTGTAATGCCGTGCTGCTCCGTCAGGGGGCGAAGCGCGCCCCTTCAATGTTACAGTACAACCGCCTACTGCGAAACACACCCTGCCCCCAGCCGCTCTCGGGTGTCAGAAAGGTGGGGAACTACAGACTGGATCACTGCTCCTTGGTTATGCGAGAGGACATCTTCACTCTTCCAAAATGCACACTGGGCAC
>PVKB01005046.1:0-113172 GCA_004027205.1 Ctenodactylus gundi | reverse complement strand
ATCTTATTAAAATAGGATCCGGGCCTTTCCATTGACCAGTTAAGACATCTTTCCATTTGACTTTTACTGTATTTTGCCAGTCACTCGGAGTCATCGCCATAGCGGCAAGTCTCTCAAGCTGCATAATAGTAAAATTGGCATCAACTCCATATTTGTTAACTGATTCAGCAAGCTCCTTAATAGGAGCGTATTCTACCGGCGCGTGGACGCGACCTCCCTCCACAGCTTCAAATAATAAGTCGGGAGGGCGCGGGCTGAGAGGCCGCGCGGTTCCTATCACCTGTTTTCTTTTGCTTTCGGTGTTGCAGCAGCGGCCGCTCATCTAGATGGTACCTTTCCTCCTCATAGCGGGCCGTCTCTGCATCTAAGTCCTCCTCCTCAGAGGGGCTCAGTTCCTCTGACTCAGAGCTATCAAGCCTTAAGGCCTCCAGTTCTCTGATCTGATAAAGAGGTTTTCTTTCTGGGGCCTTTTCTCCCTCTCTAAGCTTCTCTCCCAGGGCGTCCTTTCCCTTATCTGTCACTTCCGCGGACTGGGCGTCTTTGGAAGGGTCTTTTTTCTTAGGCATGCCTTTTCTTTTTTTCTTTGTGAGCGCCCAACCTTTTATCCCGCTCTGTTTCTGACATGCTGTCTTGCAACTCCAACACTCCCTGGCCTGCCGCTACAGTCAAACGGCATTTCTCGTCCTGTAAACATGATTTCACTAGCTTCCACAGTGGTCTAGTTCCAAGCTTTAATTTCCCATTCTGTTGTTCTTTAATCAAGTCACAGCTGACACACAGAGAGGGGCGCCGCGGCTTATCTACGTCCGTCTGACCGCGCCCAGCGGCGGCAAGCCTTTTAACAAGAATTTTGTGGAAGCAAAATGAAACCAAAAGGAAGAGAGTAAACGCAGCTAGCACGATAGCAAGAACCTTAAAAGTACCAGGAAAGGGGAAGAGAGATGAAACAACCCAAGACCAAACATGCCTCTCAGAGCTTACCTTTCTCCTGCAGTTCTGAATCCTCCCCGTGAACGGGGGTCTCCTCGGCGCCAGCGATGGTAAGGTTTCCGGGTTTCGGCACCAGCTGTGACCCGCGCAATCGTCTCGCCAGCAAGAACGCACGTGGGCACCAGGATCCTTCTGCAGCAAGCAATTATTACAACAGCGAAGAGAGGAAGACCCCAAGCCCCAAAATGGCACGGTTTATATATCCTTTAGGTTACATCTGAGTGGCGTGTTGATTCCTGATTTGCAGAGGCCAATCAGGCCATATGATGTGTCCGAATGACGTGACTCTGGGGCTGGTCTTTAGCCTAGGCACATGTGCAGTGGCAGTTGTTTACTTATCAGCCGGCCGGATGCCGGCGCCCATCTTGTAATGGCGTTTGCAGGCTCTCTACAACAAGAGGCTAAAACAACACATAACAGAGATATTTGTATATCCATGTTCATTGCTATGAACAATAATGTCTGTTTTTGTGCCAACAATTAACAATAGCTGAAATATAGAAATCACCAAAATAGCCATCAACAGACCAATGGATACACAAACTGTGGTATTTATACACAATCGAGTACTATGCATGTATAAAGTCCAACAGCGTGGAGGTTTTTGCAGGCAAGTGGAAGAAGCTTGAGAACATCATGCTTAGTGAAGTGAGTCAGAAGCAGAAGGTGAAAGAAACATCGAATGGTCTCTCTGATATGAGAGTCCTAGAGGACAAGTCCTATGGAACTTAAAACGAAAACAAAGTGAAACTGGGGGGGTAGGGTGGGGGAGGGATGGAGGGAGAGGTGGGTAGGGGGATAGTCAAAAGGAGAGTGGGAAAGTCCTTGTCACCTTGAAAAGATACATACGTGCACAGAATGCGAAACTTCATTCTAAACATTAAATTTTGCACTTGTACATATCAATAAAATGGCGAGCAAAAAATTAAAATTAAAATTAAACCCATATCACATAAGTATACTACAGTTAAAAATTAATAACTATGCTTCCTTATTTCAGATTTTTTTGACTTTCATATATTATTTACTCATATTTCACAGATTATTAACATTTTTTCCGAATTTTTTATCCTTTTACCTATGAATTCATCCATAATTTCATGCATAGCCTTACTTTTTTCTCAGCTCATTCTCCTCTAGCTGTTGTCACTTTTTCTGTGGGGTCATTGGTGTTGCTGCCCTCTCTTTCACTTTCTAAGTTTCCTTTAAGTATTCTCTGCAATGCTGGATTAATGGTTGCAAATTTCTTTGAGCTTTCTATATCATAGAAAGTTTTAATTTCTCCCTCTAATTTAAACGATAAGTTTCCTGGATATAGCAGTCTTGGTTGGCATTTATATTCTCTTAATTTTTGGATGACATTGCTCCATAATCTTGGCTGTTAAAGTCTGGGTTGAGAAGTCTGCCATTATCCTGATGGGCCTATCTTTGTAGGTCACCTTCTGTTTTGCTCTGACAGCTTTTAGTATTTTCTCTTTGTGTTGGGTTTCTAGTATTTTAATTATGATGTGTCATGATGCGGATCTCTTCTGATCAAAGTCGCTTGGTGTTCTATATGCCCGCAATAGTTCCATGTTCGTTTCTTTTCATAGATTTGGGAAATTTTCTTCCACAAATTCATTGAACATGGACTTTCAGCCTTTTGTTTTATCCTCAGTCTTCTCTGGGACACCCATAATTCTGAGGTTGGTTCTCTTTAAATCATCTCACAGCCGTTGTAATGATTCGTTTTCTTCCTTATTTACTTTGTGTTCTTTGTGGCTTGTATGTTGCAGCTCAGTCACTTTTTCTTCTAGGTCTGATATTCTATTCTGCAGATGTTCAAGTGGTTGCTTATTATTTTCTGTATATTTTTCATTTCCTGAATATCTGCATTCAATTTTTAATCTCTCTCTTGTGTTCGTCTCTAATTTCTTGTATTGTCGTCATTTTCTTCTGGTTTATTTCTTCCTCGGTCTCCTCTAATTGCTTTTCAAGATTTGCTTTTATCTTAGCTATGTCTTGGCATAGGTCTTGCACTGTTTCATTACTTGCTTTAATTCAGTGCATTTCTGGGCCCAGAAGCTAGCTGCTGACAATTCCCACTTCTCTGGAACCACGCTGATATCAGGCTGTGCTTCTGGATCCAGACCCTCCTCTGTCTGTGGTCTGTAGATCCCAGCAGCTCAGGGCCATGCCGACTTGGCTGCTTTTTTCCTCCTCTTCCGATGTGACTTCAGGATTTATGACCCTCCCACAGCCTCCTGTCCTTTGTTGGCGTGCTCCATCCTCTCCCAGCCCCGTCAGGTGTTCTGGGCCCATGTGAACTTTTCTCCGTCGGCAGCTGCCTTAGGCTCCAGCCATTTGCAGCTGACCTGCAGTGGCCTCTTACGCTGCTGGGATTTTTTTTTTTTTTTTCTCGGCTTTCAATGTTCCTTTGGAATTTCTGGCCTTCCCTGTGCTCCTTTCAGTTGTTGAGGATGCTGCTCTCTTTCCTAGCGACATTGAACACGTATTTTCTAACTAAATTCTTGACTTTTTAAGTGGGTTGATAGGAGACATTGCACAGCTCTGTTACTCGGCCACCATCTTGTCTAAAATTCTGAAAGTATCTTTTATTAAGCTCAGCTCAGAGCACTGCAAGGCTTCTCCAGCTTCTCCTCAAACCTTTCCAAATTTCTCCTGCTCACCAGTTCTAAAGGCTTCCAATCCACAAGGACAGGTAAAGTCACAGTATTGACCCCACTCCTAGTACCAATTTCTCAGCTGATGCTAAAATATGTTTAATACCCAACATTCACAACTTTAGGGAATATTTATTTTAGCTTACAGTTTCAGAAAGTCACAGTGTATTTATTGGTGGGTGGCTGGAAAATGTTGGAATCACATGGTGGTCCTACAGTTAGAGCCAGAGCTGGAGCTGGTGCTCTGGAGTCAGAGAATTTCATGGCAGCTTGGAAGAAGTAAGAGCAGTCTCAGAACAAGGACAGAACCAGCACACACCCATCCAAGTTGATCCACAAGCACCAGGCCCCTCCAGCTAGGCCCCATCTCTGAACACTACACAGTATCCATGGGTACATGGGGCTTTTGGCGGACACTCCAGATCCAAACCATGACAATGTGTGTGTGCGTGCGTGTGTGTGTGTGTGTGTGTGTGTGTGTGTGTGTGTGTGTGTGTGTTATGGTACGGGTGACTGAACTAAGAGCGCCTCTGTTAGCTCTAGGCACACACTTTGTCATTGATCTGTACTCCTGACCTTTTAATTTTATTTTTTCATTTTGTGAAAGGGTCTTGTAAGTGTGGCTCAAATTTGTGATCATCCTCCACCAGCCTTCTAAATAGCTGGAATTGTTCATTTAACAATAATGTCTGCATTGCTTATGTAAATTTCTGATGTAATGGGCAAAGCTAGCTAGCTACCCATAGTCTCATGATTTCCATTAAACATTTTTCTCCCATTGTATTGATCCTATAAGTGCAAGCAAAAGTTTACATTGATCTAGAATATTTTGTGCACATACATATCATGGCCAAGTTACAAATCTTTCCCCTCTCTCATTTCTACCCTACCCCTCCAATTTCCATTATTTTCCAAACTAATATCCATGACATAATTGTGATCTCGGTTTTTCATATCAGAGAAACCAGTTGATATTTCACCTTCTGCTTCTGACTCACTTCACTAAGCATGATGCTCTCAAGTTCCCTCCATTTACCTACAAAAGCCTCCCACTTTTCTGTCTTTATAGATGAGTAGTATTCCATTATATATAAACACCACAATTTGTGTATCCATTGGTGTGTTGATGGGTTTTTGGTGTCTTCCACATTTTCGCTACTGTTGTGCTGCTGTGAACATGGTTATACATGTATCTCTGTTATGTGTTGTTTTTAACTCTTTTGGGAAAATTCCCAGAAGAGGCATCACTGGGGATATTTATTTCCAGTCTTCTGAGTAACTTCCATACAGCTTTCCATAGTTGTTGTACCAGTCTACATTCCCACCAGCAGCGCAGGCATGTTCCCTTGTCCCCACAACCTCGCCAGCACTGATTACTTTTGTATTCTTGATATGGGTCAATCTCTCTGGAGTTAGATGGTATCTTAGTGAAGTTTTGATTTGCATTTCTCTTATGTCTAAGGATATTGAACATCTTTTCATGTATTTATTGGCCATTTAAATTTTGTCACCTGAGAACTGCCTATTCATTTCTTTTGTACATTTTTAAATAGGGTCCTTGATTTTGAGGGGCTTCCTTTACTTCAGCTCCCTGTATATTCTGGTTATGAGGCTCCTACCTGAGGTGTTGGTGGTGAATTTTTTTTTTCTGTCTGTAAGTTTTCTTTTTATACTGCTGATAATTTTCTTTGCTGCAGAAACTTTTTTATTTGACATAATCACATTTGTTAATAATGGGAGCTATTTCTTTTGCTTTTGGTGTCTTATTAAGAAAGTTTTTGCCTTCATCTAAGTCTTTTAGATACTTGCCTAATTTGTCTTCCAGAAGGTTCAGTGTTTCTGTTTTAATATCTAGGTCTTTGATCCACTTTGATTTGATTTTGGTGCATGGTGACACGTGTGTGTCTAGATTCATTCTTCTGCATGTGGATGTCCAATTTTTCCAGCACCCTTGTTGAAAGACTATTCTTTTTCTAGTGTATCCTTTTGGCTCATTTGTCGAAGATTAGGTAGCTGAGCATATCTGAGTTTGTCTCTGTATGCTTAATTCAGTTCCACTGGCCTGTCTGTTTTTGTGCCAGTACCATATTGTTTTTACAACTATTGCTTTATATTATGACATGATATCTGGTATGGTTAATGCCTTCTGCTTTAGTGTTGTTACTGAAGATTGCTTTGGCTATTTGATATGAATTAAAGGATTCTTTTTTTCAAGATTTTTGAAAAAAAATTGTTGGTACTTTGATCGGAATTGCATTGAATCAGTATATCAGTTTTGGCAGTATAGTCACTTTGATTATATTGATTCTGCCTATCTAAGAACAGTGGATGTCTTTCCACGTTCTGATGTTGTCTACAACTTCTATCTTCAGTGTAGTTTTCTTTATATAGGTCATTCACTTCCTTGGTTAGATATGTTTTTTGGCATTTAATTTTTTGCTTGGCTATTGAGAATGGTATTCATCTGAGCTCTTTCTCAGTGAATTCATTGTTGGTGTAGAGAAAAGTTATTAATTTTTTAGTATTGATTTTGTAGCCTGTGGCTGAATTTTTTTATTATTTCCTACAGTTTCATACCAGAGTTTTTGGGGTCTTCTATGTAGATAATCATATCATATGCAAATAGGATAGTTTGACTTCCTACTTTCTGATGCAGATTCCTTTTATTTTACTTTCTTGCCTGATTGTTAAGGCAAGTGTTTCAAGGACTATGTTAAATAAGAGTGGTGGGATTGGACAGCCTTGTAGTGTTCCTGATTTGAAAGGGAATACTTTCAATTTTTCTCTATTTACTATGATATTTGTGGTATGTTTGGCATATATGGCATCTATGAGTTTGAGATAAGGCCTTTGTATAATTATTTTTCTCAGAGATTTTATCATGAAAGAGTGAATTTTATCAAAGGCTTTCTCTGCATCAACTGAGATGATTATGTGGTTTTTGTTTTTGCTTTAGTTGATGTGGTATATTATTTTGATTGATTTATGTATGTTGAACTTACCTAGCTTCCCAGGAATAAAGCCCATTTGATCATGGTGTATGATCTTTTTGATTACTTGTTGAATTTTATTTGCCAGAATCTTATTAAGCATTTTTGCATTTATATTCATAAAGGATATTGGACTATATTTCTCTTTCCTGGTTAAGTCTTTGTCTGGTTCTGGGACTAAGGTGATGCTATTCTCCAGAAATAAGGTTGGTATTTTCACCTGCATGGAATAGTTTGAGAAGAATGGAAGTGAGTTCTTCCCTGAAATACTGAAAAAAATTCTGCTGTGAATATCTCTGATCCTGGGCTTTTATTTGTAGGTAAAGCTTTTATTACTGCTTTGATTTCTGTGTGTGTAATGGGGTTATTCAATATTTTTATGTCTTCTTGACTCAGTTTTGGTGTTTTGTATGTGTTTAAGAAGTCATCCTTTTCTGCCCAATTCTCTAACTTGTTAGTATAAAGGTGTTCAAAATAGTTTCTCATAATATTCTGAATTTCTGCAGAATCTGTTATGATTTCACACTTTCCATTTCTGAGTATATTAATCTGTGCTTTTTATTTCCTTCTTTTAGTTGGAAGTTTGTCAATCTTATTTATTCTTTCGAAGAATTACCTGTTTGACTCATTAATCTTGTCTTTTTAATTTCAGTTTCATTAATTTCAGACCTGATCTTTATTATTTCTTTTTCTCTGCTGCTTTTTTGGCCTAAAGTGTTCTTGTTTCTGTAGGGCCTTAAGGTGCATCATTAACTTGTTTATTTGCGACTGTTTTGTTGTGTGCACTTATGACTATGAATTTCCCTCTGAGTACTGCTTTTAGTGTGCCCCGTAGATTTTGATATGATGTACTTCCTTCATGATTTAACTCTATGAAGTTCTTTATTTTTTCTATAATTTCTTTTGTGATTCATTGGTCTGTAGTAAGTTAAGTCTCCATGTATTTGTGTATTTTTTTTTCTGTGTCTTTGCTATTAAGTTCCAGTTTTATTCCGCTATGCTCTGAAAGTATTCAAGGAATTATTTCTATTCCATTGTATTTATTTAAGCATGACTTATGGCCTAGATCACGGTCTATTTTAGAAAATGTTCCATGTCCTGCTGAGAATAACATGTATTCTGTTGGTGTTGGGTGGAAAACTCTGTGAACATCTGTTAGGTCCCAGTTTTCTATAACATACTTTAGCTGTTTTATATCTTTGTGGATTTTCTGTTGGGTTGATCTATGTATCTGTGATAGTGGAGTATTAAGTCTGCTACTATAATTGTATTGGGGCCTATATGTTCTTTCAGATCTAGTAATATTTGGTTTAGATTGGGTGCTTAGTTGGGATTGTATATACTGATAATTTGAGTTCTTCCTGTTCTCTTGTTCCCTTAAGCAGTATATAGTGACAATCTTTGTCTCTCCTAATCTTTTCTGTTTTGAAATCTGATGAGTCTGAGAAAAATATAGCTACTCCCGCTTGTTTCCTGGGCCCTGTTGATGAAATACTGAATTCCATCCTTTTATTTTCAGTCTATGAGTTTCCTTGTGGGTGATGTGCGCCTCTTGTAAGTAGCAAATTGTGGGTTTGTGTTTTTCGATCCAGTCAGCCAGTTGGTGTATTTTAGTAGGATAGATGAGGCTATTCATGTTCAGAGTAATTACTGAACCATGCCCTTGTTTTCAGCATTATTTACTAGAGTTACTTTCTTCTCAGGTCATTATCCAACATTTGTTGTCTCTTTTAATTTGAGGGCTTTGGTGTTGTTGGTCTTCCTTTTGCTTTCAAATTTTTTTTTTTGAGTATTCTCTACAGGACTGGTTTAGTGGTTGCAAATTTCTTTAATCATTCTTTTTTATCATAAGCTATTTATTTTTTCCCCTATTTTATCGATATGTATAAGTGTAAAATTTAAGGTTTACATTGAAGTTGAGCATTTTGTGCACATATACATTCTGTCAAGGTAATAAGCACTTTCCTGCTCTCCTTTTGTCCCTCCCGTTACCAACCCTGCCATCTCTCCCCACTCTACTCCTCTGGTTCACTTTGCTTTTCACTTTAAGTTCCATGAAATAGTTGTGATCTGGGTTTCTCATATCGTAGAGACCATTCGATGTTTTACCTTCTGCTTCTGACTCACTTCACTAAGCATGATGGTCTCAAGTTTCTTCCATTTGCCCACAAAAGCCTCCACGCTGTTGGACGTTATAGATGCATTGTATTCCATTGTGTATAAATACCACAGTTTGTGTATCCATTTGTCTGTTGATGGGTAGTTTGGTGACTTCGATATTTTAGCTATTGTTAGTTGTGCTGCTGTGAACATGAGTATATATGTACCTCTGTTATATGTTGTTTTGACCTCCTTTGGGAATATTCCCAGAAGATGTGTATCACTGGATCCAAGGGGATATTTATTTCCAGTCTTTTGACAGATCTCCATACTACTTTCCAGAGTGGTTGTACGAATTTACATTCCCACCAGCAGTGCAGGAGGATTCCTTTCTCCCCACAGCCATGCCAGCACTGATTACTATTTGACCTGTTGATATAAGCCATTCTCTCTGGAGTGAGATGGTATCTTAGCATTGATTTGCATCTCTCTTATGGCTAGAGATGTTGAATATCTTTTCATGTATTGGCCCTCTGTACTTCTTCGTGAGTGAATTGCCTCTTCATTTCATTAGCCCACTTTTCAATAAGATCCTTTATTTTGGTTGGCTTACTTTTCTTCAGCTCCCTGTATATTCTGGTTATGAGCCTCCTATCTCAGATGTTGGTGGTGAATATATTTTCCCAGTCTGTTGGTTCTCTTTTTACAATGTTAATAGTTTACTTTGCTGTGCAAAAACATTTTAATTTGACAAGATTCCATTTGTTGATAATGAGGGTAATTTCTTTTGCTCTCAGTGTCTTGTCAAGGAAGTCTTTGCCTATCCCTATGTCTTTTAGATATTTGCCTAATTTGTCTTCTAGGAGGTTCAGTGTTTCACTTTTAATGTCTAGGTCTTTGATCCACTTTGATTTGATTTTGGTGCATGGTGACAGGTGTGTGGCTAGATTCATTCTTCTGCATGTGGGTGTCCAGTTTTCCCAGCAGCATTTGTTGAACAGGCTGTTCTTTTTCCAGTGTATGCATTTGGCTCCTTTGTCAATTAAGCAATTGAGGGTATTTGGGTTTGTCTCTGCATCTTCAATTCTGTTCCACTGGTCTGTCTGTTTCTGTGCCAGTACCAAATTGTTTTTATAACTATTGCTTTATAGTACAGCCTGATGTCTGGAACTGTAATGCCTCCTGCCTTGGTCTTGTTGCTCAGGATTGCTTTGGCTATTCTTGGTCTCTTTTGGCTCCATATGAATTTAAGAATTGTTGTTTCAAGTTCTTTGAAGAAATTTGTATTTTGATAGGAATTGCATTAAATCTATTATCAGTTCTGGTAGTATAATCATTTTGACTGTATTTATTTTGCCTATCCAAGAACAGGGGATGCCTTTCCATTTTTTGATGTCTCCTATAACTTCTTTCTTCAATGTGGTGTAGTTTTCTTTATATAGGTCTTTCACTTTCTTGGTTAAGTATATTCCTAGGTATTTAATTTTTGCTGAGCTATTAAGAAAGGAATTTTCTGAGTTCTTGCTCAATAAGTTCATTGTTAGTGTAGAGAAAAGCTATTGACTTTTTGTGTTAATTTTGTAGCCTGTGATTTGGCTGAATTTCCCTCTAAGTACGGCTTTCATTGTGTCCCACAGATTTTCATATGCTATGCTTCCATCATTATTTAACTCTATGAAGTTTTTGATTTCTTCTCTGATTTTTTCTGTGATCCATTGTTTGTCAGTAGTAAGTTGTTAAGTCTCCATGTATTTGTGTATTTTCTTGTGTTTCTGCTAATGTTAAGTTTCGGTTTTATTCCACTATGGTCTGAGAGTATGCAAGGAATTATTTCTATCCCTTTGAACTTATTTAAGCATGACTTATTGCCTAGAACACGGTCAATTTTAGAAAATGCTCCATGTGCTGCTGAGAATAACATGTAATCAGTTGATGTTGGGTGGAAAACTCTCTTAACATCTGTTATGTCTAAGCTTTTGATAGTGTTATGTAACAGTTGTATGTCTGGGTGTATTTTTTGTCTGTTTCATGTATCTATCTGTGATAGCGGAGTATGAAAGTCCTCTACTATAATTGTATTGGGGCCTATACATCCATTCAGATCTAGTAATTTTTTGGTTTACATAATTGGGTGCTCTAGAGTTGGGGCATATGTATTGATAGTTGTGATTTCTTCCTCTTCTAGTGTTCCCTTCACCAGTATGTAGTGGCTATCTTTGTCTCTCTTCACCTGTTTTCTTTTGAAATCTGATGAGTCTGAGATTAATATAGCTACCCCTGCTTGTTTTCTGTGACCTGTTGCATGAAATACTGAATTCCATCCTTTTATTTTCAGTTTATGAGTTTCCTTGTGGGTGAAGTGTGCCTCTTGTATGTAGCAAATTGTGGGTTTCTGTTTTTTGATTTATTCAGCTAGTGTATGTCTTTTAAAAGTGAATTAAGGCCATTCACATTTGGGGTAATTATTCAGTTTTATTTGGTATGTCCTGTCATCGTTGTAGTGTTTAAACGTTTATTAGCCTTACTTTTTGCTTAGCTCATTCCCCTATGGCTGTTGTCTGTTTTGTTCTGGAGTCTCTAGTGTGGTTGGCCTCCCTTTTGTTATTCAAGTTTCCTTTAAGGATTCTCCGCAGTGCTGGCTTAGTGGCTGCAAATTTCTTTAATCTTTCTATGCCATGAAAAGTTTTAATTTCTCCTTCCAATTTAAAAGATTGTTTTGCTGGTTATAGCAGTGTTGGTTGGCATTTATGTTCTTTTAGTGCTCGGATGACATTGCTCCATGATCTCCTGGCTTTTAGAGTCTGGGTTGAGAAGTCTGCAGTTATCCTGATAGCCTTATCTTTGTAGGTCACCTTCTGTTTTTCTCTTACAGCTTTGAGTATTTTCTCTTTTAATTATCATGTGATGTGATGAGGTTCTTTTCTAGTCAATATTGTTTGGTGTTCTATATGCCTGCAATAGATCCATGTTCATTTCTCAGATTTGAAAAATTATCTTGTATATTTTCATTGAACATGACTTTCCAGCCTTTTGTTTTGTCCTCATACTTCTCTAGTACTCCCATAAGTCTGAGGTTGTTTCTCTTTGAATCATCAATCAGCCTACGTAAGGATTCACTTTCTTCCTTTTTAACTTTGCGATCTTTATGACCTGTCTGTTCCCGCTCCTCTATTTTGTCTTCTAGGTCTGATATTGTATTCTGGAAATGTTGAAAATGGTTGTTTATTATTTCATGTATGTTTTTCGCTTCCTGAATATCTGCATTGATTTTTTTCTACGTCTCTGTTGTGTGCTTCCCTTATTTCTTGTATTTCCTTCATTATGTTCTGGTGCATATCTTCTTTGGTCTCCTCAAATTGCTTTTCAAGACTTGTTTTTAGGCTACCTATGTCTTGGCTTAGCTCTTGTGCTGTTTTATTTCCTGCCTTAATTCAATGTATTTCTGGGCCCATAAGTTGCCATCCTTTTTGCCATTTTCATCTTTAGATTCAGCATCTTCAAGATGCCTAGTATCCTCTTCTGTTATGTCAAGACTTTTTGTAGGAGATTTATTTCCATGGTTCTATTGTTTCTGGTTGTCTCTGGCTGGATCTCCCCTTGGGGCTCTCTTTGGCATGGCTCTCTCCACCGCCGATGAGAGCAAAGTCTCAGCACAGACCTCTGCTGAGAGGCAAGGGGTCGGGGTATGAATCTCACCAGCCCTGCCTGGCGTGGCTCTGCCCTGCACTGGGAGAGATTTTAAGCTTTCTATATCATGGAAAGGCTTAATTTCTCCCTCTAATTTAAGAGATAATGTTGTTGGATATGACAGTCTGGGTTGGCATTTATATTGTTAGTGCTTGGATGATACTCCTCCATGATCTCCTAGCTTTTAAAGTCTGGGTTGAGAAATCTGCAGTTATCCTGATGTTCTTATCTTTGTATTATTGCTGTTTCTCTCTTACAGCTTTTCATATTGTCTCTTTATGTTGTATCTCTGGTATTTAATTATGATGTGTCATGCTGAGGTTCTCTTTTGATCAAGTTTGTTTGGTGTTCTATATGCCTGCAGTAGTTCCATGTTCATTTCTTTCCCTAGATTTGGGAAATTTTCTTTCATAATTTCATTGAACATGGCCTTCAAGCCTTTTGTTTTATCCTCAGGTTTCTCCTGCACTTCCATTATTCTGAGGTTCTTTTTGAGTCATCCATCAGCTATTCTACCTATTCTCTTTTTCCTTTTTTTTTTTTGCATTCTTTATTGCCTCTTTGTTTCTGCTCAAGCATTTTTTTCTAGGTCTGATATTGTATTCTCAAAATGTTCATACTGCAAATTGTTCACTGATTATTTCCTTTGTGTTTCTCACATCCTGAAGGTCTGCTTTCAATATTTTTATATCTCTGCTGTATTCTCCTCTAATTTTTTAATATTCCCTTCATCATTTTCTGGTTTATATCTTCTATGTTTTCCTCTAATTTATTGTCATTGTTTGCTGAAAGCATAGCTGGATTAAAAACTGCAGTAGTCTGTCAGTTCCATTTGAAGTGAGTTTGTCTCTTTTGACACATTTTGGTTCAAGGTCCACTTTGTTGGTGAAGACTGTTGCTTGTTTTCATTCCTATTTTGAGTGGAATATACAGCTCAACCCCTTCACTTTATGTTGATGCTTATTTCCGTGTATTAAGTGTCCTTTTGGCTAGCAACATATGGCTGGATTATGATTTATATTTAGCCAATCTATGTCTTCTGATTGTTGATACCATTGACAGTTAAAACTGACATCTGAGTCTTGAGTCCTCCCATTTTGTGACCATATGAATGATTTCTTTTGTTTACTGATTTTTTAGATGTTTTGTTACAGGTAATCCTGGTTTCTTTGTTGTGTTGTTCCCTCATATTCCTATGTAGAAGATCCTTAAGTATTTTTTTGTAGTGCTGGTTAGGTTATCATAAATTTCTTCAAGGTTTGTCATGAAAGGTCTTTATTTCATTGTCAATTTTAAATGGTATTTTTGCTGGGTAAAGGAGTCTTGGTTGACAGTTGTTTTCTTTTCAGGATTTGAGGACTTCATTCCAGGTTCTTCTGGCCCTTAGAGATTGTATTGAGAAGTGTGATGTTACCCTGGTAGGTTTTCCTTGTAATGTTTCTTACTTTTTTCCTCGTACAGCTTTTAGAATGTTCTCTTTAACCTGTACGTCTGTGATTTTTTTATTATGATGTGTCTTGAGCTTCTGTTTTGGCTGTATCTAGTTGTTCAACAGTATGCCTGTCACTTGAGTGTCTGATTCTGTTTTTATATATGGGAAATTTTTTTTTACTTCAGTGAACAAGTTTCTTAATCTTAGATTTCAATTTTTTTCTTGTATTCCTGTAATTCTGAGATTAAGTTTCTTTGAGTCATCTATACTCTGTTGGAATCCATTTCCTATTGATGTGGTGTTATTTAAACCTTGTTAAGAGTTTGGTTAGCTATTTCTGCCTTGTCTTCCAGGTCTGATGTTCTCTCCTCACTTTGAGTCATTCTGTTCCCCCAACTTTCCAAAGAGGTTTTTAATCTCCTGATTCTCTTTATCTTTTCATATTTTTGGATTTAGTGAAATTGACATTCATTTCTCATTGACTTTCATAGCACTGCTATCTTAACATGTGTTTCCTCCTTAAGTTCTTTAGGTAAATCTTTGTAAAACTCATTAAGTATCTTGCATAGGTTTTGGTTGAGTCTGTCCTGTATTCTTCCAGCAGGTTTTTTCCCCTGCGAGGTTGAGGAATTTTTGATGTTCCTCTGGTTGGATTTGGATCTCCCTTGGTGGACTGGTGGGCTGCATGCGATTTTCTGTTCCCACTCTGTGCCCATTTTTGCATTCAGCTGATTAGTGTTTCTCTGGCTTGCAGTGGTAGTTCTTTCGATAATATGTTTTCTGATAGTGGGCAGTGTTGTTGACTATGCAATATGTTGTCTGGGACCATAGGGAGGAGTTTCCCATTTTGGCCCAGCTTCTTCCACTTTCAGACCTAACCACTGATTCTTGGCCCACCAGTTCTGACACCCTCTGGCCTTCAGGGTTACCATGCACGGGGAGAGTACATTGCAGCACTGGGAGCTCATGGGGGGTGGGGGTAGCAGATTGCAAGAACCATGCAGGGCACCCTTTGTTCCACTGTGCCATCTTCAGCCCCAGGCAGGACTGGGCCACAGTCTCTGTGAAGAGTGTAGTGCCTTGGGAGGTGCCTAGGTTCTCAGTGATGGGCCCCAACCCCAGCTGGCCGGGAAGAGTTTGACTCCCCTCCCTCTTCCAATGAAGTGCTGTGTCATTTTCTATGTTTCTGGCAGCCACCGGTGGTGTGTATGAAGAGTGTGGTATGTTGGGTCTGCCTAACTTTTCAGTGCCAAGCTCAACTCAGGCATGAGTCCCCACCCTCTCTGAACAGAGCGCTGTATCCTTTTTGTGTTCTGCCGGCTACCGACTGCTGTACATCATGTGGCAGGACTGAGGGAGTAAACGATTTCCTTCCCTTTCTATCTCCTGTGGCATACTTTTATTACGATGTGTCTTTTAATGCCACTGCTGCTTGACTCTACAGCACCCTTGCACCTCTATGTGGGATAGGACAGTCAGTTTCTCACACTTGTTCTTGTCCCCCGTGCCCTGAGGGTGTTCAGATCTCAGTGTTTCAGTTGTTTTGTCCTAAGGTGCACCTGAAAGTGCACTATGGAGTGTCTTTATTGCACTCGAGCCTTCTGTGTGTGGACACGCCTCTCAGGGCCTCGCGTCTGTGGTTCCTACCTTTGGTTTTACGTCTTATCTTTGGATTTCATTACAGTCCTGTAGCTGTCTGCCTCCATATTCGATTTCTTTGGGAGCAGCATTGCTGGAGTTCCTACTCTGATGCCCTGGCTTCCTTTTCATGCAAATCTCTCCAACAATCACATGCTCTTTTGCCCCAAACTTGCAGTCTCTTTCTTTCTGGCAAAACTGCAAACTTTGTACATAGGTTTCCTCTTCTGTTTTCTCCCCCTTTCAATGCAGAGCTGGATAGAGCTGTAAGTAATACAGATAACAGTTGGAATGCTGGGCTGCCTTCAGTTTTTCTCCACCAGATTCACTATTCCACAGCTCTTAATGTGAGCTACTAAGTCTCAGGACAGGTGCAAAATGAGGGCACACTTTTTACCAAAGTATAGTACGCATGGTTTCTAGCACAATTTGCTCATTAAGTTCCCTTTCCCAACTGAAACCTCTTGGGCCCAGCCGTTCTGATCTGCATTTTATCAGGATCTGGTCTTCTGAGCTCCAATCAAAATTTCACAACAAGCTTGGCTTATAGCATTCTAAGTTTTCTCTAGCTAGCATCTCTAAATCTTTTCAAACGTCAACAGTTCCAAAGAAAAGTACGGAGCACTGCCAGGTTCTCTTGAACCAGTGTCTCTTTTAGTTACTTTCTCATTGCTGGCACATGACACCCCAAACCCACAACTACAGGAAGGAAAGGGTTAAGTCAGAAGTCTCAGTCCATTCATGGGCCACTGGTAATGGTGGAAACATAGTGAAGGCCTGGCTGGAAAGAAGCTGTTTATGGCATTGCAAGAATAAAGGTCAGTTCTTCTAGTGCCCACCCTTTCTAACATGTAAAATCAACAAATGATCTCCCATAACATTTGGCTTTTAAGGTTTTGGATGTTTAATTCCTCTTCTGTCATCATTTGATAAGCCTTTGGTGCATTACAGCACTTGGGGGCGCATTTTGTTGGCTCGTTTTACCGTATTGCTACACTTCCATGATGAAGATTGAAAATCAGTTTAAATAAAAAGAGTATTGTGGTGATCCTATAGTTGTTGTATGTTTCCCTGTAGAATCTCCTTTTATTCACTTATTTCTTGGAATACATATCTCTCTTCCAACTACTGAGAGTACTCGTTATTCCCAGGCATTGCTTTGTAAGGAATGAGCAATTATCTTTTATTTCAGCTTCTATAGATCTAACCATATGTCAATCATATAGTCTAAAATTTGTGACAATTTCAGTTTTTTCAATGACTCAGAGAGTCAACAGATTGGCATAAATGACTAGAAAACTGGAGTATAAAAATATAGAAAGAAAAATGTGTGAAGAATGTCGAGAAAATGGTTGAGAGAGAAGAGAGGGAGGTGGAGATTGCCACCAGTGCAAGTAAGTAATAAAAGATTATGGCAATGTCATTGATATCCTTGAGGTTGAGGGCAGAAAGGGGCTTCGAGGTTACCTGAGCTGTGTGTGGGAGAAAGAGGAGGGATGGAGGGATAAAGAGAACCTGAGGAGTGATGTATAATAACAAAACTATAAGGTATCCCTTCAGAAAACTTGAGGGCATCTCAATAATTCACTAGTTCTCCTGATTGGTGGCTCTGCCACATATGTTTAGGGAAAGATACATGTGAATTATTAAGGGGGTGGGAAGAGAGAGAGAGAGGAGAGAGAGAGAAGAGAGGAGAGAGAGAGAGAGAGAGAGAGAGAGAGAGAGAGAGAGAGAGAGAGAGAGAGAGAGACTCAATAAACTTGATTACAATGGCCACAAGGTGTGAGTGCTTGATTCTAGGGCTCAGAAAGATCTAACAGGAGGCACTCAACTCAATTTGAATCTCAGAAGTACCACTACTGTATTCAGCCCTCAGGAAATCACATCCTTTTATGCTTTTTTGAAGAGAGTGTAATGCTGCTGCCCTCAAAAAATATGAGACATAAAAATTTGAGACCCATGATTCTTTGGATTAAGAGTTTATTGAGCTATTGTAGATGCTAGCCATGATAAAGTACTAAGTCTTGTGATAATTTCCATAATTATCAGCAATAAGAATGATAGTAAATTTATATATATATATATATATATATATATATATATATATATATATACATATTCACTAGATATAATAGAATTTTTATAACAAAAATTTGGGGAAGATGACCATAAACTGAACCCACATTAGTTACAGATGAGATAGTGTAACACAGAACAGTGAAATCCTTGGACAGTAGTGCAGACCATAAAGAGAAGCAACTGCTGGCTTTGGATTGGTCAGGGTTAATGATCTGCTAGGTTTGCACATAAACAGGGGCTGGGGACATAGCTCAGGGGTTAAAGCAGTTGCTTACAAGCACATGGTCCTAGGTTTGATTCCCTAGGACACAAGCTAGGCATGGTGGAACATACCTGTAATCCCAGTACTTGGGAGGCTGAGGCATGAGGATTGCTGTGAGTTTAAGACCAGCCTGGGGTACACAATGAGTTCAGGACCAGCTTTTACTACAGAGTGAAACACTGTCTTCAAAACAAAAACAATCCCAGACAAAACAACAACAACAACAAAATACATAGTGTATGGTGGCTGTGGTAATCTGAAGTGAAGGACTTATCCCAAAGTTTCAACATATGTTCAGGAATATGAACTGTGTTTTCTTGGATTTTGTTTACAAGGGTGACTATAGGTTTATATCCTTTGTCTTTTATTCTTTTCTGTAACCCTGTAATTAAATTAGGAAATATTGGAATTTTTCTTTCAACAACCACAATGCAAAAACTGCAAAGTTACTAGATAACAGGAACTTTTTAACTTCATCATAACAGAATCACTGTCATATATGTGGTCTATCACTGAAATGTTATATGGTGCATAACTATGTTTATAAAAATAAATACTTAAGTGAAAATAATGATTTCCATAAATTTACTTTCATATTAATATTTTAGGTTTGAAAATTTACCATATTTGTTGGAAGAAAAGTTCAATGTACAATTTTAGCCAGGTTTTCACCAAGAAAAAAAGACCATTACTGCATGGTGCAAAATCTTTAATATACATGCAACAAGTGTAGTACATCAGGGCAACAAAATACACATGTAAATACTGATAAATATATATATATATATATATATATATATATATATATATATGCATTCTTTTTTTGGAAAGGGATATGAAAATAAACACTAACACTTCAAATTAAAGTTTGAGACATACATTGTTTTCTCATGCAACATGTACAAACTGCCTCTAACTAATGTAAAATGAATTGTGCAGGAATCTGAATTCCAGGTTAGCAGATGAATTTTATACCAAAGAGTTCCAAGAAGGAAGGAGGAAAAATCTTAATCCTCAATGTCACGTTTAAATCTGCATTTAGCATCATGTTAAGATGCACACATTACTATTCCCACTAGACAAATCTGAAAAACTCTACCAATTATGGAATCTTGAATTTTCTTCTATGTGATCAAAATGTATGGAAAAATTTAGTAATTTTTTCATTATTAAGAGAATGGTAAATATTAGTTGAACATAGACTGAATGGTAAAACATTTAAAAAACCTTTTGATAGTTTTTGGAGAAGCAAAAATAGTACTCAAGGCCCAGGTCTCACAGTGGTCTCCCCTTTATCCATGTTCTCTTTCCAGCCTCCCAGGTTTCCATTGTTTTCATTTTATACCTTTCATTCCCCATATTGAGTAGTAACTGCTTTGGATACTTCATTTGTAGTAACACCTATAGAATTAAGAACAGATTAAAGGAACCATTTCTCAGGAATATTCCACAAGTATTAAAGCCTTGACCTAAAAGAATACAGCTCTGAATATGTTCTGGTACCTCTAAGATAATCCAAGGGCTTCCAGGTTCCCTTGTCCCTGAAATGATATTGTGTGAACAGTCTCACATATAAGACTGGCCTTCTTAGTATTATTTTATGTTCCAAAGTCTGAGATTAAGCTCTAAATATTGTAGAGAACTAACATGCTACATTTCTAAACACAAAGATTGAGTGTGATAAAGGAGTTCTTATTTTAAAAATCATTTTAGGATGAACATTCCTCTTTGAATATGTCAAAGTCACTGTGTTTGAATATAATGTTTTATTAATAAACAAAAATATCATAGGAAGTCCCCAATATAGTATGGTGGTCTTTTCATACAAACAATGTATAAAACTTCTTTGGCACAACCATATTTTCTTCATATTACTATAGAAAATATACTTCATGTATTTTCCTGTTCAATATGGTGGTATTGTTAGGGACAAACATAACTTCCAGAAATTGCAAAATGACATACAATATGGTTTATAAAAAAGAAAACTACCTGTAGAATTGCAGGTATTTTTAAAAAAATAAACAACAGTTTAAAAATGAGATTATGGCATAATAATAGAGGCTATGAAATATACATGTCACAAGTCACTGTTGTTGCACATAAGGGATTAAACTTGAGCACTGTTTATGAAACACGTTATGGTTCAGTATGGTGGTTACCCTGGAGATCTTTGCTTAAAAGCTTCTCAGGTCCTTAATTGAACTCGAAATCTTTTTAACATAACCTATTTCAATATTTATTATTCTACATTTTGAAACACCAGTTCAGGCATACTTAATCATATTTTAAAATTGATACTCTTAAAATTCTCTGAAAACAAAGATAAGTTTATTCATTTTCCCTATATACAAATATACTTTCCCCACCAGCCCACCCTAATAAATTAAGTCCATAACTGCCTAAAAAGGCACATTCTCATAAAATTCATGAAATATTAAGTGGATAGTGAAGTTGACACAAATGATTAAGTGGCAATGACAGACTGAGTGGCTGTAAGTCGAGCTTAGCTGTAGAACACTTGCCTGGCAAGCACAAGGCCCTGGGTTCAATCTCCAGCACTAAAAACAAAAGCAAAAGGAAAACAATGCAGAAACAGGAAAACTGAAAATGTCACTATAAAATTGCAGTTAAGACCATTACCCTGATATTAAAATATGGCATTTAAACATTAGAAGTTGAAAGTAAATCAATAAAAAATGAAATTAACTAGTTTCCTTTTGGGAAATTTGATCCCTGAATAAAAAAAGGAAAGAGAAAGCTTAACTCTCTGGAATTAAATCTTGAACTTGGTCTCTGACTGCTATGACACATTAAGAACAGACATAAAGAGTCAGGTGAATAACAACTATTTACAATTTGCAATGAATTTTTAATTTGGAGAATCTTTGAAAGTTGCAAAAGCCTATTCAACTTAAAAGTTCCTCAATAATAAATGTAAGATTTTTTAAAAATGAAAGATGGCAGGACTATTATCCTCTTCTCTTGTAAGTTTATGTGGAGCACTGAACTTGTTATGCAAAACAATCTCAGGCATGTACTAGAACCATGTAAAATTTCAAAGGTCTTCCCGGCAGTCAAACTTACATAAATTGAACATTTATAATATAGAAACATCTGGCTTTCACATAAAGTCCTTCAGGATGGACTCAGGCGTGGACTTGTTGCCTCGGCTGTAGGACTTGGAAGGTAGTCATTAGATTTGAGGCTTGTTAGAGATTTGTAACTTGCCACTGATGTTAGAGACCCACAGAGACCGAGCAGTGAAGGGGTATCTTCTTTACCTGAAAATCAGGATAAAGTAATGACTTCAGGAATGATGGCAGTAAGATGCAGAACCTTAGAAATGTCCAAATTCTCAGCTACGAAGCCAAAGACCTGTATCTAAATATATTTGACCTTTCAGCAGTTTAACATCATACTTAAAAATATTATACAAGATTACTTTTATTTCTTATAAAACTTCTAGACGTCAATGCTTGAAGATACCACGTTCTAGAGGAAAAATTAAAAATGTATTTTATACGGAAACATGTTAATGTGCAGCTGGTTAGTTAAGCATAGTGAAGACAAAACTAAGAAGCAGTAATAGTGCCTAAGCCACAAAAATTCCAGGAAGTCAATACTAATTTTAAGTGACTTTAAACAATTTTCTTCCACAGCTAAGTTTCAACCCATACAATACTCACTATAAATTGTTAGCCCTGAGCTAATATTGAACATTCACAATTAGCAAGTTTCCAAAATAGATGAAAATCTCAGATTTTCTTGTTTTAGTTTTAGAAGTGTAAGCTGAACTTCGTATTGATGTCTTAAACTATTATGCATAATATCCAGTAGCCTCACCGGAGTGTCCACGTACTCCTTTTCATTTACCACAATACTTTGTGACACTGTATATTCATTATGAGGGTTCTTTTTTGAGACTATAAATTGCTTGGGAAATGACACTGACTTTGATGCATTTATTATTATATTCATAGTGCCTAAGAAAGAACAGATGCTCATTAAATAAATACATAATCAATGAAAGATGACTCAGTGCAACTGCACTAGAACTCAAAGTGTTACCTGTGTCTCTAGTGGCTGTGTGACCTGGGGAAAGATTATCTTCTCTGAGTTTATTTTTTGCTTTGTAAAATGATAGCAGATACAAAAAGATGAGTGGCTAAGGTAACTTCATAGTTTTGCCGACCAGTAAAATACAGGAAAATATAATAGTGTTAGAAAAAGATATGGATGAGTAGTTGTTACATTCATAATGAAAATATTTGTCACATTATATTAAGATCAAAAGGTGCACTATTGTAATGTTATGCTTAAAGACTTACTTCAGGCCAAAAATCATTAGTTCTCTTGCTTATATTCCACAGACTCAATTAATTTAGATACTCTCTCCAAATTTGTAGTTTATTATTGACCCTGCATCAATGAAAGATTTAATGCTTATTAACTATGTATATATTTACAGAATTATTTTCTTTATTGTGATATATAGTAGAAGGGCTTACAATCTCTGGTAGGTTTGAAGCTGTCCAACACTTTTATTCAATTGGTGACATCATGTTGACTCTTCAGGAATGAGTGGTAATTCTCACCTGAGATCTCTCTTCCATTTTCACAGACAATATTGTATACTTAAAGCAACATGCATGGCATGTATCTGTCAAATAATAAAATCTGTCCAAGTGAGCCAGTCTTCAAGTTAATGTTCCCACTAAATAACAAAAGGAAATCTACTGACTGAATCATTTTCCAGAAAGTAATGTCTGAATAAATTCAATGTGGCAGATTGCTGCACAAAGGACTCTATGGCAGGGGATCAGATATCATTCCTCTTTGAAGCAGAAAGACACCATCTATAGACAGAGCCCTCTGGGTCTCCCCCTTCAAAAAAAAGTGAGGAACTCCAAATTTTCTGGAATATTTGAAAATGAAAAAGAAGTTTCATAACAGGTAAGCCTAGAATAGTAATAAAGATATTTTAATATTTTTTAGTCTAGAAAACAAAGAGCCTATAATTCTTGGTGTCCAAAACTCAAAATCCTTTTATTTTATGCGATTCAATATAAGCCAAGCATGGTGGTGCAAGCCTGCAATTCCAGCACTCTAAGTGAGGAAGGCAGTCCACATACTGAAGTCCAGTGTGAACAACTTAGAGACCCTGTCTTCACAAGAAAAAAGGCAGTATGGAACTTGATTTTTCTAATGTCATGAGGAGGTGCCTCAACCTCTGCCTCTACCATGTACCTCCACTGTTGCCAGCCACCTGAGTGGACTGTGACATTTGGAAACTCTAGGAGAAGGAGGAGTGCCCAGCAATGGAAAGGAGTCCAGGAGAAGGTTAGAAACCCTCAGATGCATCAGAAGTCAAGATACCACTTCTAGCATCCCCAGGCAAACAGAGGCAAGTCTAGACCCTAGAACCTCAGGTGGAGGTAAATGCAGATTGGGGTGAAGTGGTAACTGACAGCATCTGGTAGCCTCAGCCTCCAAAAGTGAGCCTCCAGGTAGTACAAAGTGTGAAGACACTGCCAGCTTTCCTCAGAAAAGGCTACCCAGAGCCTAGAGCACTGTGGAATAAATAGCACTCAGCAGCCAAAACAGGCAGCAAGGGAGGCAGGAGTGATTTTTAAAGAAGAGCCAGAGCCTAAATTTCTTAGAGTAAAAGAAGCCTCAGATGGGCCACATCAAAGGTTTTTGGGGATACTCTTAAAAAGTGTCCAGCAATAAACTGGCACATGACAGCTGTGGAGAGGAGAAAGGTTGTTGACCTTCTGAATAGCTTGAATGGTAGTGAGAGCACCTCAGAGGGTTTAGAGCCTCTAGCTGAGGGGGCTGGGTGTGATGAAGATACCTCAGAGGCCATCAGACTATTAGGTCCTCCCTCACTGCCTACTCCTAGCACAGGACTCAGAGGAATTTTGGCTCCCCCCCCACCCTCTTGCCCATTCAAAGAAACCTCTTGACTAGGTCATTAAACTAAAGTCCCTCAACACAGAATAATGAGAAGACAAGAAAACAGGACACACACAGAAACACCTGAAACCTTAGAAACTAATGTCACAGGCTCTGAAATAAGGAAACTCACAGGGAATGAAGTCAAAAAGCGAATAGATGAGTTGGTTTCTGCAAACAATCAGCTCAAACAAGATATTCTTAAAGAAATACAAACAATGAACAGCAGTAAGAGGAACTTAATAAACTTACAGTGGGCCTAAAAAAAACAAAGCTTACTGAGCATATAGAAAACACAAAAATTTGGTTGAGGTAAATAAGGAAATGCTTAAGATATGAAGAAACATATTTTGATAGAGAAGTGGAAAATCTGAAAAGAAATCCAGTTGAAAAGCAGCACAGAAAAAATTCATTTAAAAGCAGGGGAAGTCAGCTTGAACACTGTGAAGACAGAATTTCAGATCTTGCAGACAAGGCCGAGGAAATATATGCCATAATTAGGCATCACTGAAAAATTAGAAATGAGCAAAGTAGCTGGATACACAATATGAGGGATGATTCAGAGAGAACCAACATCAGAATATGGGTGTGGGAGAAGAAGCAGAACACACTGAAAACATGCAAGAAAATTTTCTGAATCTAGAAAAAGAAATTAATATTCAAGTGCAAGAAACTTACAGAGCACCAGAAAACCTCAGCCCGAAAAACTCTCCATGACATATAATCAAAACCTCAGAAATTCAACACAAAAGGAGAATATTAAACACAGTAAGAGAGAAGTAATTATTATTTTCCCAAGGCAAATAGATTCAAATTACTGTAGGTATCTCAATGCAAACTTTAGATACCAGGAGAGCTTGGACCTAAATCTTTCAAGCTTTAGAAGAAAGCCAAGTGTCAACTCAGGTTGTTGTATCCAGCAACACTATCCCTGAAAACTGAAGGAGAATTAAAAATTTTCCATGACCAAGAAACCCTAAAGCAATTTGTGACGACTAGCCCAGCATTGCAGAAAATACTTGAAGGAGTCTTAGAATGAGACAGACAGGCCTCACCAAAGAACATAAACACCTAACAGAAAATGTAACAAAAAGAAAAAGCAAAGAACCAACACTAGAAGAACAGAACAATGACAGGATTCAGTAAAATCTAACCATAATTACTCTTAATGCTAATGGTCTTAACTCATCAATCAAAAGACACAGACTAGGAAAGTGGATCAGAAAACAAATCCAAACCATTTGTTGTCTGCAAGAGACAGATTTCACCCACAAAGAAGCATACAGACTGAAGGTAAAAGGCTGGAATCTAGTATTACATGCCATCAAAGCCAGAAATCAGCAGGGAAACCTATACTATTCATAGACACTGCAGACTTCACGCCAAACAGATCAGAAGAGACAAAGATGGTCACTATACTGCCACAGAACAATCCAATAGTAAGAGCTCACAATTATAAACATATATGCACCCCATATAGATGCACCAGTTACATAAAACAGAAACTGCAAGACATGAAGAGGCAAGGAGGCCCCAATACAATCATACTAGGGGACTTCAGTAGCACACTCACAACTAGGCAGATCATCTGCAAAAGAAAAAACCAAAGTAACATCAGAGCTAAATCACACCATGGAGCACATGGACTAAACAGATGTCTACAGACTATTCTATCCAGTATAAATAGAACATACCCTTTTCTCAGCACCACATGGGACTTTTTCCAAAAAAGACCATGTGTTTGGCCATAAGACATGTATAAATAGATAGAAAAGAATTGAAATCATTCCCTGTATACTTTCAGATCACAGTGGAATAAAACTAGAAATCAATAGCAAAAATAACTGTAGAAATTATTCCAAGACATGGGGCTTAAAATAATATATAATTGAATAAGCAATGGATTACAAAAGAAACCAAGAAATTCCTAAAATAAAATAACAATGGAAGCACATCATACCCAGATCTGTGGGGTACAATGAAAGCAGTGCTGAGGAGAAAATTTATAGCTATGAGTGTACACATTAAAAAACAATACACAGCAATCTCAAATTAATGATTTAATGACACAGTTCAAAGTCCTAAAGAAACAAAGAAAGTAAACTGAAGGCAGTAGAAAGGAAATTATAAGAATCAGAATAGGATCAATGCAATTGCAACAGCAACAAAACCATTCAAAAGATCAATGAATCAAGACTTGGTTCTTCAAAAGGATAAACAAGATTGATAAACCTCTCACCAAAAAAAAAGAGAGAAAAAAATCACATGAATGAAATTACAAATGAAAAAAAGTGAAATTACAACAGACACTATTCTAATCCAGAGAAATATAAGAAACTGTATTGAAAAACTATATTCCAACAAATTCACAAACTGAGCAGAAATGAATAAATTCCTTGCCCCACATGAGTTACAAAAATTGAGCCAAGAAGACACAGAAACACTGAACAGAGAAATAACCAGGGATGAAACTGAGGTAGTAGTAAAGGATCTACCAACAAATAAAAGCCCAGGATGCAATGGAGTCACTGCAGAATTTTATCAGAACTTTAGAAAAGAGTTAATGCCAATACTCCTTAAACTCTTATGAAGTTGAAAGACAGAAAATACTGCCTAACTGATTCCCAAACCAGATAAAGACCAATAAAGAAAGAAAATTGCAGGGCAATTTCTTTAATGAATACACACGGAACAATCTTCAATAAGATGTGCAAACAGAATGCAACAGATTATTAAAAAGATCATACAGGTTGAGGAGGAAGATGGCAGCTGAGTAACAGTGCTGCACAAAGTCTCCTCATTGACCCACTTAAAAAGTCGAGAATTTAGTTAGAAAAAGTATGCTCAGTGTAGCTAGGAAAGAGAGGAGCGTCCCCAACAACTGAAAGGAGGCCAGAAGAATGTAAGATATTCTGAAGGATCATCGAAAGCAGAGAGAAAAATTCCCAGCATCCCAGGAAGTCACTGCAGGCTGGCTGCAAATGGCTGGAGCCACAGGCAGCTGCAGACAAAGGAAAGCACACGTGGGCCCAGGCTATCTGACGGAGCTGGGAGAGGACAAAGCACCCAAACAATGGACAGGAGGCTGTGGAAGGTCATAAATCCTGAAGTGATATTGCAAGTGGAGGAAAAAAGCAGCCGACTCCGCACGGTCCTAAGCTGCCGATGTCCACAGATCACAGACAGGGGAAAGTCAAGACCCAGAACCTTACCCTGAGGTAAGCATGAATCCGGAGAAGTCGGAATTGTTGGCAGCTGGCGGCTCCAGCCTCCAAACTACCAACGCACGGGTAGTGTGTACTATAAATGCAGCGTGGGGTCCCTCTAGAAAAGGCCCTGGGAGCGCAGATCAGAAACGGGGCTCAGCAGCTATAACAGTCAATGATGTCACCAGGAGACATTTTAAAAAGAAGGAAAAGCAGCTCCAGGAAGAGCCACATCGGACAGGCCTGTGGAGGTCCGGAGGTCCGTGTGCAAGCTGTGCCCTCACAGCTCCGGGAAGAGCCTGCGAAGGTCGATGCACAGGCTCCGCTTTCCCAGGTCTAGATAGAGCCGTGACGGGCAAGCCTGGTGAGATTCGCAGCCATTTCCCCCTCCCCTCTCAGCCATGGTCAGCACGAAGTCTGTGTTCTCCCAGTGCCAGGCAGAGCCGTGCTGGGGAAAGCCCCTACGGGAAGTCAGCTAGCCAAAGACAACCAGAGACAACAGAACCATGAGGAAACATGGAAGTAGAGGAGATCAAAGAAGAAATAAGCCAGAAGATAATGAAGGATATACAAGAAATGAGAGAATAATACAACAGAGCCATAAAAAAAATAAATGCAGGTATCCAGGAAGTGAAAAACACACAGGACATAATAAACAACCATTTTGAACATTTTCACAATAGAATATCAGACCTAGAAGACAAAATGACGGAATGGGAACAGAAAGATCATAAAGAATGCAATGTAAAAAAAGAAGAAAGTGAATCACTAAAATGACTGATAGATGATTCAAAGAGAAACAACCTGAGAATTATGGGAGTTCAAGAGAAGAAGGAGGACAAAACAAAAGGCTTAAAAGTCATGTTCAAGGAAATTATGGAAGAAAATTTCCCAAATCTAAAAAGAGAAATGAACACTGAACTACTGCAGGCATATAGAACTCCAAGCAATATCGATCAGATGAGATCCTCATCACGACAAAACATAATTAAAGTACTAGAAGCCAAACACAGAGAGGATACTGAAAGCAGTAAGAGAAGAGCAGAAGGTGACCTACAAGGATTAGCCCATCAGGATAACTGCAGACTTCTTAACCCAGACTCTAAAAGCTAGGAAATCATGGAGCAATGTCATTCAAACACTAAAAGAACACAAATGCCAACCAAGACTACTATATCCAACAAAACTACCTTTTAAACTAGAGGGAGAAATTAAAATTTTCCATGATATAGAAAGCTTAAGGAAATGTGCAGCCCCTAAGCCACCACTGCAGAAAATTCTTAAAGGAAACTTGGATAGCGAAAGAGAGGCCAACATCACTAGTGACCCCAGAGAAAAAGAGACAACAGCTAGCGGAGAATGAGCTGAGAAAAAGGTAAAGCCAGTAAACAACGTGGAAAAACTACAAAAATGGCATGACATACCAAACGTACCTCTATAATTTACCTAAATGTGAACAGCCCCAACTAACCTATTAAAAAACAAAGACTAGCTGACTGGATCAAAAAACAGAAACCCACAATTTGCTGCCTACAAGACACACTTTACCCACAAGGAAAATGATAAATTGAAAATAAAGGGATGGAATTTAATATTTCATGTAACAGGTCACAAGAAACAAGCAGGGGTAGCTATATTAGTCTCAGACTCATTAGATTTCAAAACAAAAACAGGTGAAGAGAGACAAAGATGGCCAATATATACTGGTGAATGGAACACTAGAACAAGAAGAAATCACAATTATCAATATATATGCCCCCAATTATGTAAACCAAATATTGCTAGACCTGAAAGGACACATAGGCCCCAGGACAATTATAGTAGGGGAATTTAAAATTCCACTATCACAAATAGATAGGTCAACCAGACAAAAAGTCCACAAATATATACCACTGCTGAAAGACACTATAGAAAACTTGGACATAACAGATGTTTACAGAGTTTTCTATCCAACATCAACTGATTACAAGTTCTTCTCAGCAGCATATGGATGGAACATTTTCTAAAACAGACCACATTCTAGGCCATAAGCCATGTTTAAATAAGTTCAAAGGGAAGAAATAATTCCCTGCATACTCTCAGACCAAAGTGGAATAAGGATGGAACTTAACAGCAGCAGAAAGAGAAGAAAATACACAAATACATGGAGACTTAACAACTTACTACTGACCAAACAATGGATCATGGAAGAAATCAGAGAAGATATCAAAAACTGCATACAGTTAAATGATGATGGAAGTACATCATATCAAAATCTGTGGAACACAATGAAAGCAGTCCTTAGAGAAAAATTCATAGTTATAAATGCACACATCAGAAGAACAGAACAGTCACAAATAAATTCGTTATTGATGCACCTTAAAGACCTAGAGAAACAAGAACAACTTAGCCCAAAAGGCAGTAGAAGAGAAGAAATTATAAAGATCAGATCTGAAATAAATAAGATTGAAATTAAAAAGACAATTAAAAAGATGAGTGAGTCAAAGAGCTGGTTCTTTGAAAGAATTAACAAAACTGACAACCCTCTTGATAAACTCATCAAGAAAAGGAAAGAAAAGGCACAGATTAGCACACTTAGAAATGAAAAAGGTGACATTACAACAGACTCTGCACAAATTCAGAATACTATAAGAAATTATTCTGAACACCTACATTCTAACAAATCTGAGAACTGGGACGAAATGGGCGACTTCCTAGATACATATAAAATACCAAAATTAAATGAAAAAGACATAAAAATTTTGAACAACTCCATTAGGCACACAGAAATTGAAGCAGTAATAAAAGCTCTACCTACAAATAAAAGTCCAGGAATAGATGGATTCACAGCAGAATTTTTTCAGTACTTCAGGGAAAAATTAACTCCAATTCTCCTCAAACTGTTTCATAAAGTAGAAAGTGAAGGAATACTACCAAACTCATTTCTTAAGGGTAGCATCACACTAGTCCCAAAACCAGACAAAGACTTAACCAAGAAGGAAAATTATAGACCAATATCCTTAATGAACATAGATGCAAAAATCCTCAATAAGATTCTGGCAAATAAAATCCAACAAGTAATTAGGAAGAACATACACCATGATAAAGTGGGCTTCATCCCTGAGATGCAAGGCTGGTTCAACCTACATAAATCAATCAATGCAATACACCTTATCAACAAAAATGCAAACAAAAACCACATGATCATTTCTATTCATGCAGGAAAATGCCTTTGACAAAACCCAGCACCATTTCATGATAAAAACACTGAGAAAAATAGGTATAGAAAGGCCCTACCTAAAATTCGTAGAAGACATATATGCTTAACCTACTGCAAATATCATAGTAAATGGAGAAAAACTGAAATCGTTCCCTCTCAAATCAGGAACAAGACAAGGCTGCCCACTCTCACCACTCTTATTCAAAATAGTCCTTGAAACACTCGCTATTGCAATCTGACAAGAAAATGAAATAAAGGGAATCTGCACTGGAAAGGAGGAGGTCAAACTATCCTTATTTGCAGATGATATGATCATCTACATGGAACACCCTAAAAACTTTACTTTGAAACTCTTGGACGTAATAAAAAAAAATTTAGCTAAATCACAGGCTACAAAATTAGCACTAAAAAAGTTAACAGATTTTCTCTACAGTAACAATGAACTTATTGAGCAAGAACTCAGAAAAACAATTCCATCCTCAATAGCTCAGCAAAAAAATTAAATACCTAGGAGTATACCTAACCAAGGAAATGAAGGATCTATACAAAGAAAACTACATTACATTGAAGAAAGAAGTTATAGGAGACATCAGAAAATGGAAAGGCATCCCCTGTTCTTGGATAAGCAAAATATATAGTCAAAATGACTATAATGCTGAAACTGATATATAGATTCAATGCAATTCCTATCAAAATACCTATAAGTTTCTGCCAAGAACTGGAAAGAACAATTCTTAAATTCATATGGAACCAAAAGAGACCAAGAATAGCCAAAGCAATCCTAAGCAACAAGACAGGAGGCATTACAATATCAGACATCAGGCTGTATTATAAAGAATAGTTGTAAAAACAATTTGGTACTGGCACAAAAACAGACAGATAGACCAGTGGAACAGAACTGAAGATGCAGAGACAAACCCAAATACCCTCAATTTCTTAATCTTTGACAAAGGAGCCAAATGGATACAATGGAAAAATGATAGCCTGTTCAACAACTAGTGCTGGTAAAACTGGTCATCCACATGCAAAAGAATGAAACTAGTCACACCTATCACCATGCACCAAAATCAAATTAAAATGGATCAAAGACCTAGACATTAAAAGTGAAATACTGAACCTTCTAGAAGAAAAATTAGGCAAATATCTAAAATACATGGGGTAGGCAAAGATTTCCTCAGGAAGCCACCAAAAGCAAGAGAAATTATCCCATTAACAAAAGGGATCTCATCAAATTAAAAAGTTCCTGCACTGCAAAGGAAACTACCAACATTGTAAAAAGAGAACCAACAGACTGGGAAAAAAATTCACCACCACCATCTCATTTAGGAAGCTCATAACTAGAATATACAGGGAGCTGAAGAAAAGTAAGCCTACCAAAATAAAGGATCCTATTGAAAAGTGGGCAAATGAAATGAAGAGGCAGTTCACTCACGAAGAAGTACAAGTGGCCAATAGATACATGAAAAGAAGTTCAACATCTCTAGCCATAAGAGAGATACAAATCAAAACAATGCTAGGACACTATCTCACTCCAGGGAGAATGGCCTATATCAAGAGGTCAAATAGTAATCGGTGCTAGCGAAGCTGTGGGGAGAAAGGAATCCTCCTGCACTGCTGGTGGGAATGTAAATTCATACAACCACTCTGGAAAGCAATATGGAGAGCTCTCAAAAGACTGGAAATAAATATCTCCTTGGATCCAGCAACACATCATCTTGGAATATTCCCAAAAGAGTTCAAAACAACATACAACAGAGATATATGTATACCCATGTTCATAGCAGCACAACTAACAATAGCTAAAATATGGAAGTTACCAAAATACCCACCAACAGATCAGTGGATACACAAACTGTGGTATTTATACACAGTGGAATATTATGCATCAATAAAGTCCAACAGTGTGGAGGCTTTTACAGACAAATAGAAGAAACTTGAGAACATCATACTTAGTGAAGTGAGTCAGAAGCAGAAGGTGAAACATCAAATGGTCTCTCTGATATGAGAAACCCAGATCACAACTATCTCATGGAACTTAAAATGAAAACCAAAGCGAACCAGGGGAGTAGGGTGGGGAGGGAGGGAGGGGTTGGGAGGGGGAGGGACAAAAGGAGAGGGGGAAAGTCCTTGTCACCTTGACAAGATAAGTCCGTGCACAAAATTCTTAACTTCATCGTAAATCCAAAATTTTGCACTTATACATATCAATAAAATGGCAAAAAAATCTTACAGGAGGCCATATGTACTAGTCCTCTCCTATAAGTTATTGAAAAGAATGCATAAAGAATAAATGGAAATAACTGAATTTTCTCAAAAAAAATAAGTAAAGCCTAACGGTCCAAACAGTAGCAATCATAAGCTCTACCCTTGCTGTTTTTTCAAATGGCTTGGGAAATCTGAAGAAAATTTATTTTTGGGCCATAAAAATAGAGTTAAATAAGGGAAGCCAAAAATAATCAACACAAAGCAAGGCAAATCTTTTTTTTTTTTTTTTTTTTTTTTTGACAGGCTCTCACTCTGGAGTCCAGGCTGGTCTATGAAGTCACAAGTCACCATGTACGTAGCCCAGATTAGCTTCAAACTCAGACAATCTCTTTGCTTTAGCCTCTAGGATATTAGGATTACCGGTGTGCACCAACATACTCAGTTTATGTGGTGCTTTGGAATCGATCTCAGGGCTTTGGGCTTGCTGAGCAAGTACTTTAACCACTGTGCTATTTCTCCAGCCCAAACAAAGCAAATCATAAGATTTACCTGATAATATTCTTTTAAAAATCATTCAATTATTTACTTTTTAATATTGCAACAAATGTGACAACGGGTGGGGATGGTTGGGCATCAATTATAAAATGAAAAGACAAAGTTAGGTATAAACAATAACATTCGAAGTGTGGAGATAGATAGGGAGACACATAAAATAATTTAGTTTGGTAAGATAATGGAGACAATTAAAATGAACACAAATTTAAGTGGACAGTAAAATCAATAGTCAACATAAAAAGTGTTTTATTATCTTAAAAAAATCAAAATTACTGCAAAAAATTATGATGAATACTACATCAAATGTTTTAGGTAAAGAGAGAATCAGCAGTGCTGAATTTTCTTTTTTATTTCAAATTGCAATTTAGCTCACTAACAATATGACTGATCCAAGAGCTTACTTTGCTACCTATAAGAATTTGAAAGGTAGGTTTGTTAAAATCAGTATGAATCTTTGTTATATGTTCTTTTTAATTCTTTGGGGGAATATTCCCAACAGAGATACATGTATACCCATGTTCATCGCAGCATGATTAACAATAGCCAAAATGTGGAAGACACCAAAATACCCATCAACAGACCAATGAATATGCAAACCGTGGTATTTATACAAAATGAAATAATATGCATCTATAAAGTCAAATAGGTTGGAGGCTTTTGTAGGCAAATGGAGGCAATTTGAGACCATCATGCTTAGTGAGGTGAGTCAGAAGCAAAATATTGAAATATTGAATGCTTTCTTTGATATGAGAAACCCAGATCACAATTATCTCATGGAACTTAATGTGGGAAATAATGGAAACTGGCAGGAGGTGGGGGGTAGGGGGAGGGCCAAAAGGAGAGAGGGAAAGGTCTTATAACCTTGCCAAGATATGTAAGTGCACAAAATGCTCAAGATCACTGTAAACCTCAAATTTTGCACTTATATGTATGAATAAAATGGGGAAAATCAAAACCAAAAAAATAAACGTGTTGATATTACAATGACTATCAACAAAATAAAATTGAAAAAAATCATACACCTCAACCAAGTTGGTTTCATTCCAGGGATGCAAGGTTGGTTCAAAATATGCAAATAAATTAATGTAATACACCATATCAACAAAAAAGGACAAAAATCCTATGATCATCTCAATAGATGCAGAAAATCTTTGACAAGATACAAATCTCTTCCAGATCAAAACTCTGATGAAAACAGATATAGAAGGATGTTACCTCAAACTGATAAAAACGATTTATGACAATCTTGTAGCCAACATCATCCTAAATGGTATAAAACTGAAAAGCATTTCCCCTCAAATCGGGAACAAGACAGGGGTGTCCACTCTCACCACTTTTATTTAAGAGTGCTCAAAACCTTAGCTGGAGCAATGAGACAAGGGAATGGAATAAAGAGAATACTATTGAAAAGGAAAAAGTCAAACTATCTTTATTTACAGATGACATGATCCTTTACACACAGGACCCCAAAAACTCTACCAGAAGACTCTAAGTCCTAATAAACAAATTCAGCTAAGTTGTAGGATATAAAATCAATTCAATGCACATAAATCAGTAGCATTTTTCTGCAACAAAAATGAAAACACAGAGAAATAGATTTAGTGATCATAAATTTCTTTAGTTTTTTTTTTTTTTTTTTTTGGTCATGGAAGGTCTTTCTGTGTCAATATGAAGGCAATTTTGCAGGATGTAAATATTTAGGTTGTACAACGGTTTCCTTTTAGGGACTGGAAAAAAATCACTGCAAACTTTCCTTGTGTTTAAATTTGTATTGAGAAATCTGTACTCTGATAGGCTTGCATTTATAGGTTACTTGCTCCCTGTCTCTGACCATTTTTAACTTTTTCTTTTTTGTTGAATTTCTGGAGTGTTGATCATGATGTGTCATGAAAAGATTCTTTTTTGGTTGTGGTTATTTGCTTACTCTATTGCAAACTGAATTCTTTTTCTAAATTTGGAAAAAAATTCTGGTATGATTTTGGTGAATAAATTTTTTAATAACTTTTGCGTACTTTTCCTTTATTCATATAGCTCTGAGGTTGAGTTTTTTTCATCTTGCAGCTCTTGAATTTAGCCACCTTATTACTTTGTAGTTTTCAGGACATTACTGAGTACATGATCTACGACATTAAATTTATGTTCAACATGTGGCATTCTGTCCTCTGCTCTGGTATTATTTGCTCACCATGGTCTCATATGCTGGATTTCTGCTTGATTTCTTCTTGTGTCGTTTATATCTTGTACTGTCTTGTTAATTCATTCAACTTTTATTTGTGTCACTTAAAACTCAGGCTAAATATTTTATCAATTAAACCTTTGTGCATTTAAATTCTGAGTCCACAAAAGGTTAAGACTTTATAACATGTACTTTCTCTGATCTCTTTAAACATTGTGAACATTTTTTTAGATCCTTCGCCTCTAACTCCCTCTACTTCAGTTCATACAAATCAGGCTTTGAGGAAGCAGGGTAACTTGGTCCCTTGCTTTCTCAAGTTTCTGTTTTTGTGTGTGTGTGTGTGTGAAAAGGGTGGGAAATCAGTTGGGGTACAAAGTCAGCTTTGATGTTTATACCCTTCTCCAATCTACTAAATGTAACAGAGTTAGCAGAGTCACTGTTTTTAAGGACAAAAGCAATTACTGGTTATCTTAGAGTTTGCAGAACCAATAATTTATGTGTTAATCTTAGATTTCAAAACTTCCACACTTTATTCTTTGAGTAACTCAGGAAAATATGGATTAGTACTGATGACAGGTAGCTGAAATATACAGGATAAGAGCAATGAGAAAAAAATGGAGAGAAAGTATTTCAGAAAGAGAAGAAAAAATCAGATTATGGCTAACAAAAGTAAGAAAATAGGTAGCACTTTGGTGGTGTTACTTTTACATCTGAAAAGGCAGAGCAAGAGAGGGTTTGAGAGGTTATCTAAGGGAGCCAGGATATGGAAAAGGGAGGGAGGGAAGTACAATTGGAGCTTGGAGTAAGCTGAAAGAGAGCCAGAACTGGTTAACAGAAATCTTGTGTGGGGTCCTCTGTATACAATTTTTTGGTGGAGATTACCTGACTATGACACTGAAAGATACTTATTAAAGTACTGCTTAGTTCTTAGCCTTTGCCTCTTATATAAATACCTCATATATGAGAGAGAAAGTAACCCCACAAAAGTAGTCTCCTCTAGGCTGACAATGGAGAGCGCCACTGGTGTCCTGTGCTGCCTGGGCTTCAGCAGACTGCGCCTGTGCTCCTCTGGCAACCTTGCCAGTCATTTTGTCTCTATCCTTTGATCAGACACCTTTAATGGCTTAGGGTTGGGGGAGTTGGGAAAGTGGCATAGGACTGGTCGAGTGTGTTGTTGTCAGCTCATCTGTGGAGAGCATCTCACTTGCAGGGCCTTCCCTGTTATGGCAAACCTGGAGTTGGTCAGGTGGGCTCCTTCTGTAGCAGCGGCCCTGCTACAGGCCTCCTCTGCCTCTTCTGTTCGTCTGAACGTCCCTTGCCTCCAGCCCACAGAGTCTGGGTAGCGGGGCTCAGTAGATGAACATGTCTGTTCAGGTCCTGAAGCCAATGGCTGCATGTGCTCACGTAGGCTTTTGGCTCGTGAGATTTTAGTGACAGGAGAGGGCACCAAGCTCGGTGAGGACCAAACGCACATACAGTGGGCAAAAGAGAAGTCGGAGAGCGCTTGGTTGACACTGCTCCTGGGTTTCCCACAACCAGGGTCCCTCTAGTTGCTGTCTTCTCACCACCATTCCCAAGTCCCTTGGGACCCTCCGGCCTGCAGAGACTGTGCTGGTAAAGGCTGTCTGGAATCACACAGCAGCATGCTTCATATTTACAATCAAAACACACAGGGTGCAGATAAATATAACTTCTGAATAGATCTTTTCTTACCTTCACTGATTGAATTTAGCGTGTCCTGTTTTCCATCTCCTTCTTGTGACTGGCCTGGGTCCAGTGAAGTCTGAGAAAGACTAACTTCTGCTGATAACCGGTCAGGACTTTGGTAACTTTTTCTGTAAAATAAGAATAAAACTCTATTTTTATTTTATCTCATAAAATGTATTTCCAGAAATATTCGTTAATGATTTTCAGTTTATTAAATTTCTGGTTGATATTCTTCCAATATTTTCTCACACTCTATAGGTTAATCTGATTTATTTAAGAAACAGAAGAGAAAAATAATTTGTAAAATTAAAATCTTCACAACAATTTTGATTTCCAAATGATTAAACACAGGAACTTTTTTACTGTAGTGTAATAATGTAGAAAATCTACAGATCCTAGTGAAGAAACAAAGTTAGTGTGACGAGTGCAGCCTTAAAGCACTCTAAATTTCTGAATGCCTTAATGTTAATGATGAAGTTATAACACAGAAACAAAAACAAATTATGAAAAATTCCTACAATGTAGAAGTGTAAACATTTTGGGTAACAAATTCTTATTTATTTTAATACATTATTAAGAAAATTAACCTATCATCAAGAAAGAAGCCTATTTTGAAGTCCATCTTATATTAATCTTATTAGAAATGAATTATGCTAGAAGTTAGGAATATAACATACATTATAAGCTGGTAAGCTTGTAACTTCTACTACGTCATGAAAAGCTAAGAACTTATTAACCCTTACTCACATTTGTTTTTTCAAAAAATACATGCAGCTTTGGTGTTATTAATATGGCATGTAAAAGAGAAGAATTCATTATCATTTCCAAATAGAAATGGTCCAAGACATGGAATGTTTTTCAACTTAACATCAATTTTACAAGGTAGCCAATATTCATCTAATTTCCTAGAAATATATCTTATGATGATATTGACAGAACAGTACATATAACTTAGATGATCTACTTAATAGTTATCTGTATTCATACATACAAGTATAGGCTTAATTACAGATTTATTAAAGGTATGTATGTTAAATATGGCTTGAACACTTGTGTTCAGGTCTTATTTTATATTAGGACTCTATCAAAAAGGAGGAAAAATAGAAAAATATTAATTTACTAAAGGTAGGTTTTTCACTGAAAACAGGGCAGACCCCAGAGGCTTACCATGTCAAGAGTTACTTTAAACTGCTTTCACAATTATTCATCAATTTATTAAATAAAATTTCATAGAATCCATAGTGAGTAGATATGTACAAGTATTTGTTTTTTCCTCCAAGAAAGAAGAATGAGGTAAGGGAATGATGTAGTAGAATTTACAATCTTATAATGCATGCGGTTTTCTCAATTTATAACATGATGGATTTTCAAATGTTGAGAATATAAATGTCATCAGTTATAATCTGTAGGGAGCAGAAATTCTACTGCAGGAAACTTCAGATACTACACGTAGCATTTTTATGAGCTACATGATTTATACTAACATGACAGTATTTGTAGAGCACTTGCTAAATACCAGTCACTCTCATATATGTATTACTTAATCAGCAAAAATATTCAAAGAACATGAAAAAATTACTCCTTCCAATTTATAGCAGAGAAGAATGAGCATAGAGATATCTGATTTAGCCTGATAGCCTGGCTGTAATTCTCTTCTCTTACCCACTTTTTATCATTGCTGTAATACAGTAGAACAAGATCTGACATTGATTTTATTAGACACCTTTCTAAAAGTACAACCGTGTTTGCTGAGTTAGACCATGTAACATAAACGATATGCACCTGTATCACTGAAAGTTTCACTTACTTTTCATTAAAATCTTAATTTTCAGCTCCAAGGGAGAGAAGGAACACAGAAATTAATGAGGAATTAGAAACATTTCTTTTCCAAATTATTTTTCTGTGCCTAATAGGTAAGATGCTTGCTTTTTAAAATGATGGCTTAAGATGAGGTTTTGATGTCAATTTTAACCTGTCAACAATTTTAAATTAAAAATTATTTATAGAAATATTTATAAATAACAGATCACCCATAAGCAAAAGAATATGTACTTCCCTGAGTATGAGTGTGAAAATAGTCTCTGAAAATAGCAACATGTTATGAGCTTTCTGCATGCCTATTAAACACCTTTTCAGAATATGGCACTTGCAAATCCAAAGAGATCCTGGGAGTTTTCTATTCCTTAATTTGTCACAGTTAGTGAATAACCCTTAAGAATATGTGTTTTAGTTACACAAATGTCAATCAATCTACCAATAGAATTTTGTAGGCAATGATGTTCTGAAGCAAAAATACAAATTCCAAACTGAAGTTAAGTGAAGGACTTTGTGTCTGAGACACTGGTAATAGTACCTCTCACCACCTCCCATGCCCAGGATGACTACAGATCTACCCTCTGAAAGGAAATGGGCTCAGGTGCTTTCAGTAGGGCAAGCAGTGGGCTTCCACAATATAAATGTCTGCCGCTGACACTGGTAGATCTATGTGACAAACACTGTTTTCATGCAGTGAACTATCCATGTATGGGAATTCTGTCTCTAAACGCTTAAGTCCCACTTTCATATTCTTAAATCATTAACATCACAATGTAAGATTCAAATGTGACTTACCAGATACACTAATCCAATTAACAGTTATGACTAGTTCTCCAAACACAATTTTTTAAAAATCAGCTTAACTTAAACAAAATAAGATCCTTAAATAGTTGTAGTCTTGCATTCTAAGTATACAAAAATATACATTTAAATACATGCTACTGAATTGTTGAATATATTTTAAATTAAACTAGAAATTATGTCATTAATTATGGACATTTAGGATACAATAAAATCTACTACATTCAACAAAGGAAAACAGGAACAGAAATCTAATGAATAATTAGAAACATTTCTTTTTCAAATTATTTTTAAAGTTGTAACATTTAAAAATCACTTAAATATAAACTCATACACATAAAAGTGGGTACCTAATAAAGGCATAGCAAATGAGCAAAATGGGCAAATTAATTCATTGGTTATTTTATCTACATTTTATATCAGTGATTAGAAATAATATGTATGCATAATTCATGTAATTTACTTGTCCTATGGATGGACTGAGGTCAATAATACTATAAATGATCTGAAAGTTCTTGTACAGGCAACTGAGAATCTGATAATCAGAAGGAGAAGAGTCTTATCTACATGTAGAAAATGAAAAATACATGCAACTGAGAGTGAATGCTATGTTTTACTCTTGGTTTTCTTTGCAGAAAGGTTTAGGGGACAAAACAGTCATGTGTTGCAGAGAAGTGTCTATATTCTCTCCATCTACTAAATGAGAAGAGGAGGCAAGAAAAGCCTAGAGAATGAAGGAAGGAGGTATGTGGGTCAGGCTATGGGTCAATTCACAAACTAAAAGATACTCTGCAGCTTCAGTGCTTCAGAAACTTCCACTCCAAAAACACTTGGGAGTCATATATGGGAGAGAGAATTCCTAATACAACTGAAGTTAAAATCATTAGTAAAACAAAAGCCTGAATAGTAGATTATGAAAAAAGCGCACGAATCTCATCATTTATGAGTGACAGCCAAATGGAAGCTAATGATATGTTTAAAAGTCTATGAAAGCTTAAGTAGAAGTTATAAATACAATACGAATGAATCTAACTCTTTGGAATAAGTAGATTAGGCAACGATTTTAATAAGATTATATGACAATCTAAGAAGATCATGTTATCCATATTTTATGTACAAAAAGATACTAAAACAAAACTTGTTGGAAACATATTAAAATTCATTTTATATTTTGGCCACATCTCATATAATTTAAAGTTTTTCTTGTAAACCTATAATTTTCTATCAATTTTGAAAGAGAATATTGTCATGTTTGAAATAAAGGTAAAGATATATAGCTCAGCATGGCTAATATTGCCAGGTCTAACTAAACAAGAAATAAACTGGAAACTATAGTTTAAATTTTTTTAAAACAGCATGTTTCTGAGAAGGATCTCTCCAAGAGTAGGTGGTAACATTAATGAAATTATCCAGTAACTCAATTTTGGAATATAAGCAAGAGCAACAAATTATTAAATCAAATGGCACTGTACATTCATTAAGTTAAATAAGCAGGAGGCCATCAGAATAATGCTGGACCACTAGTCTGAGTTCCTCGTAACAACTATACGTAGCCTGACCTCCCCATACCAGGTCCCATCGTGTCACCCTTTCTGAATTGCATGCTGCAGGAAAATTGTGAAAATTCTGAGGTAGAACAAGCCAGAAGTGATCGAGAAACAGCAAGATGAGAGTGTTCAGAGCACAAATTAATAAAAGAGATTCACTATATACAAGAGATTTGTAACTGTAAGAGTTCTCGGAAATAAAGACAAATTTCATATGTCATCTCATACTAAATTTGTAAAGTCAGAAGATACTGAGTCAAATCGCCACAATATCACTCACATGACACTCTGAGGAAGCATCACTCACAAGGTGCTCAAAGAATGTATGCCAGGATCTGCAAATGCTTAGAAATGAAAATAAGAGAAAACCGAGGCACAGCAAGTCAAGTGGAAAGAGCCCTACATATGACAGCCTTGATAAGGGGTCTAGAAAAAAGAGATGGGTCATTTCTCATGCCTGGAACAGCTCAAACCTCAGCTCTTAGACAATACCAGCCCATGAGGGAAAAAGCAAGTCAGATTAATCAGCAGAGGCTGGGCAGCTGTGATCCATGCCTATCTAAGCACTCCCCATCCAGGACCCACCTGTCCTAATTCTCTTCACACCAAGTGATGGAAGACAGCAACTGAGATATGTGCAGGAGGGAGCCCTCATAGATTAGGTATCTAAGGAAACCAATCAGATGGTGGTAACTGAGTTAGGATAAGCCCTTGGGACACAAAGAAGCAATAGCTTGGTTCTAGATAGGAGCCCAGAAGGAGTCAGGGATGTATGGTGACTAATATACAGGACAGAGAAGAAACACTGGGGCAATTCCAGAGTAGGACATACCTACTAGAGCTTCACACCACCTACTAACTACCACCATCTGAAACACTGCCAGGCTCTGACCTCAGGACATTCCACTCACTGCTGTGTTCTGCAAACGTCACAGAACTTGGAGCTCCTGCAGGATCCACCCCACAGGCCAATGAAGACTGCTGATCTAAGTCCACATGAGCTCTGTCTCATTGGCTCCCAGATGCTGCTGAGTTCCTTCCTCAAGGGTCATCCCACGAAGCCCCAGGAACTACTGAACTTGTGGGCTGGATGAAGATTCTCACTGCACAGATTTTGGAGCAGGCACTGTGATGACGAAGACGGGTGGGGTCCACGGCAGCTTCACAGTGCTCTACTCATCTGGAGGGGTGAGAAGGGAGCAAATGTAGACGGCTGCAGGGATTTCATGGAGGAAAGTGAACAGTGCATGAAGAGGCCCTGCAGAAACCACTGGAGGTCCTCATGCTTGACCAGCCCTTTTCTGCGCCCCTGTCCCAAAACATTTGCGGGTGCCTGACCATCATAGCACACAGGGAGAAATATCAGGCTAGTCAAGCCCAGAAGTGTGCAGCTAAGGCCTAACAGAGCCCTACTTGAAGGGAGGGTGAGAGGCAGTCAGGACAGTCAGCCCAGAAACACTGGTTTCCTTGTGTGTGTTTTCTTTATTCCCCCTTATCTGTCTCCTTTCATCTAATATATATATATATAATTTTCATGTATCAAATGGAAAATGTTTTGGTGAAAAAATGAGTGTCCAAAAGTTATCATACATAGCTATCCATTCTATTTTTAATATTTCCATATGCATGGTGACTTTTGGGACGTCTTATAATTTGCTTCATTCTTTCAACGTCACATTGGGTTAACTCATTAAAAACTGTGTATGGAGGATTCAAACACAGGCTTTCTCTCAACTGATTAATTGCTCTGACCCTCTAACAGCTTCCCTCAAAATCCAATTACACTTCATTCCTCCTCCTTCCTTATCCCCGTTCCACAGCTGGCCCCTTAAACCCCTCTCGATCTTTTCATTAAAGAAATAAAAATAACATCCCTGAGGTCCTCTTTCCTTACTTTGTTTTTATGTTTTCTTCTTTCTGAATTACTTCCTTTCACTGTATTTTTCCTAGTCCTCTACATCTCAGCCTATTTATTATCAGTATTAATCTATTGATTTAAAAAGCTAAAATTGTCAAAGCAATTTTTAGATACACAATTTTTTATTATTAACATAGGGAAATTGACTTGATCCAAAATAAGTTTTAAATATTTCTATAATTTAGTGAATTTCTTTATATTAAGCATACACCACTGGTATCTACCATGCATATGAAGCACAAACAAATCAATAATGAATATAAAATAAAGTTCTTCAAAACAATTTTAGCAGCTTAAATGAGAAAAGACATAATTTGGAATTATTGATTCAAGTTAAATATAATGTAACCTCCCCTTTGAACTCCAGCTTTGCTACAAAATAACCCTATGATCTCATTCTCAAAGCAGCAATAAGAAATTGGTATGTCAGATGATTTATAACATTTTGATATTTCTGGGAAGTTTACTTAATGAGAGGCATGATTTTCTAATTATTTTTCCCCACTATTTTTATTAATATATACATATGTAATACATAGTATTTACAATGAATCTGGGTGGTTCGTACACATAAGTATCATATCGACTTTACAATCCATTCCCATTTTCTACCCGCCCACCCCCTCCCTAGCCCTTCCCCCAACTCCGGCGATCACTTCATGCGGTTCCAAACAATGTCTGTGATCTGGGTTTTCCAACTCCGAGAAACCATACAGTGTTTAACATATTAATCTTCTGCACCTAAGTCATTTCACTCAAGTCACCACTCTACCTCAGCTTCCTATTCCTCAAATGGGTCGCAGTAGTTAAATCTTGATGCCTCTTCTCCGAATCCAAACAATCCCTTTATTGGGATATTCACCAAAAGTTTTTTTTTTTTCTATATTTTGCTATATCCTTGTTGCTATTCTTAAACCTGGCTTTACCAACAAGTTCACATTAGAAAATAACTACAAGCATGTAGCTCAAAAGACTGGTAAATTTGGGAAAGAAGGAAAATAAAAGTTAAATTTCAAATGCCTTAGCTGAATACTGGAAGGTACAATATTTGTACATTCACATGGTTATCTTTACATCAATCAGTTTTCTTAGGATAAATTTTCATCAGTGACCTAAGAAGTGAATTGCTACAATAAAACAAAGTTAAAACTATATCACATTGCTATGTGAAATGAACTTAAATCTATATCATATAAACATACTTAAAGTAACAGATATGAAGGCAAATTTAATTATTTCAGAATTTTTTTAACTTTCATAATTTATGTACTGATATTTCACTGATTACTAACATACTTTTTCTCAGCTCATTCTCCTCTAGCTGTTGTCGCTTTTCCTCTGGGGTCATTGGTGTCGCTGGCCTCCCTTTCACTCTCTAAGATTCCTTTAAGAATTCTCTGCAACACTGGCTCAGTGGCTGCAAATTCCTTTAAGCTGTCTCTGTCATGGAAAGTTTTCAGTTCTCCCTTTAAATTAAAAGATAAATTTGCTGGATATAGCAGTCTTGGTTGGCATTTATGGTCTTTTAGTGCTCAGATGACATTGCTCCATGATCTCCTGGCTTTTAGAGTCTGGATTGAGAAGTTATCCTGATGGGCTTATCTTTGGAGGTCACCTTCAGTTTTTCTCTTACTGCTTCAGTATTTTCTCTTTGTGTTGGGTTTCTAGAATTTTAATTATGATGTGTCGTGATGAGGATTTCTTCTGATCAAAGTTGTTTGGTGTTCTATATGCCTGCAATAGTTCCATGTTCATTTCTTTTCTTAGATTTGGGAAATTTTCTTCCATAATTTCACTGAATGTGTCCTTTAAGCCTTTTGTTTTGTCCTCAGTCTTCTCCTGGACTCCCATAATTCTGAGGTTGTTTCTCCTTGAATCATCTGTCAGACGTTGTAATAATTCGCTTTCTTTCTTATTTACTTTGTGTTCTTCATGGCCTGTATGTTGCAGCTCAGTCACTTTATTTTCTAGGTCTGACATTCTATTCTGAAGATGTCTAATGTAGGTGCCTATTTCCTGTGTGTTTTTCACTTCCTGAATATCTGCATTCAATTTTTCTATATCTCTGTTGTGTTATTCTCCAATTTCTTGTATTGCCTTCATTATCTTCTGGTATATTTCTTCTCTGGTCTCCTCTAATTGCTTTTCAAGGCTTGGTTTTTGCTTAGCTATGTGCTGGTGTAGCTCTTGTGCTGTCTGTTTTATTTCCTGCTTTAATTCCTTCTTTAATTAAGTGAATATCTTGGTCCAGAAATTACCATCATTTTTGCCATTTTCATTTTTGGATTCTGCAATTTCAGTATCCCTGGTGTCATCTTCTGGGGTGTCAGATCTTTTTGTATGAGATTTCTTACCACGTTTCCCCATGGTCCTGCTACTTCTGGCTGTCTCTGGTGCGCAGGAAAGAAGGGTTTGGTGAAGGCCCAGTCCTGAATGCCTGTGGAATCCTCTGGCCCAAGGGACAGACAGGGTGATGGTATTCCCGGTCTTAGATGCCTGTGGAAGCCTCTGGGGTTCAGGATTGACAGGGAAATGTAATTCCCTGGAATCCTCTTGAAACTCACGGGATGGATGGGCGATGGACTTCCCTGTTCCAGATGCCTCTGGCGTACAGGCCAGCAGTGAACCAGAAACCTCTGGCGCATGCCAGAGGAATGGGGTGATGATCCCCCTTTTGAGGTGTCTTGTTTCCCCAGGTCCACTCAGCACAGCTCTCTGTCTGCCTGTGAAGGCTATTGAGCCCTGTCTCTGATCTGGGATCACAGGGTCTTTTCTAGGGGGAGCACAGTCTGTGCTTGTAGTACACGCTACCCGTGGGTTGGTGTTTCAGAGGCCGGGGCTACCAGCTGCCACCAATTCCCACTTCTCCAGATCCGTACTTACCTCGGGCTGAGGTTCTGGCTCTGGACCTTCCTCTGTCTGTCGTCTGTGAATGCCGGCAGTGTGGGGCCACGCTGATTTGGCTGCTTCTTTCCTCCTCTTCTGATGTGACTTCAGGATTTCTGACCTGCCCGCAGCCTTGTATCCGTTTTTGGCATGCTCCATCCTCTCCTAGCTCTATCAGATGTTCAGGTCCCCACAAGCTTTCCTCCGTCCGCAGCTGCCTGCGGCTCCAGCCGTTTGTAGCCGGCCTGCAGTGGCTTCCTGGGCCATGGGGATTTTTTTTTCCCTCTGCTTTTGATGATCCTTCGGGATTTCTGGCCTCCCCTTCACCTCCTTTCAGTTGTCAGGGATGGTCCTCTCTTTCCCAGCTACATTGAACATGTATTTTCTAACTAAATTCTTGACTTTTTAAGTGGGTCCATGAGGAGACATTGTGTAGCGCTGTTATTCAGCCACCATCTTGACCGGAAGTCCGTCAAAATAATTTTTAAATTATATGACTGGTAAATGTTTCTCTAGGTGCTGATAAAATAGGTAGTTGTTTGCTCCTTTAAACACAATAAAAGGACTCACCCTAAGTCACCAATTAGACTGAAACAGAGTATAAACACTAAAACAACCAAGTCAAAGGTCACATCACAGGGAGACATAAATTGACTAGAGATCGCCATGACAGCCCTGAGTTTTCCTACCCCAACTGATATTTATTGCTCAGCACAGTATCACTAGAAATATGAGAAAATATGGCACCAAGATGTCTCCAATATCCGTTAACTTCCCCAAAACTGATCATGCAGGCAGTGAAGAAAAAGAAACATTAGAGCCCAATAACTCATTAAAAACAACTGGTGAAAGTTTCTGAAGAGATCAAAGAAGAATCAATGAGGAACTTCATGGTTATTGAGTCTAAAGAGGATTTAAATAATTAATAATTAATGAACTTAGAGAATAAAATATCTGAATAAGTTGAGCAAGGGAATATGAGACATGCGTAACCATTTTGGTAAAGAATTAGGAGTTTTAAAAATGAATCAAATAGAAATCCAGGTTTTAAAAAATTTAATTGAAAGTATGGGCAGCTAGTAGAATCAATGTAAGGAGAATGTCAAAACTTGGAGACAAAGTTGATGTAATAGGTCATGTATTCAGTTGACATCCTAAAATCAAACCTATAAAACCCACCTAACAATAAAAGATCCAAGGTATAAAAATTTATTCATTAAAATCATTGAAAATTGTCAGTCTAGGGAAAGAATTCAATGTTGAAGCACAAGAGGCATATAGAACAGAACATAGGCATGAACAGAACCTTTCCATGACATGTCATAATTAAAATTCCAGAAATTCAACACAAAGAAAGAACACCAAAAACTGCTAGAAAAAAATAGCAAGTAACCTATGAAGGCAAGTCTACTGGAACAACATCAGATTTTCTGGAACATACCTTAAGGTCCAGGAAAGTTCTTTGATCCTTAAGTAATATGATTAATGTTAGTAATTCTTAAGGAAATAGTTGTCAATCTTGATTTCTATTATCTACAAGATAATCCTTCAACACTGACAAGAAAGTAGGATATTCAATGACAAAGAAATCCTACAGAATTCATGACCATTGTGACCATTTAATATGTGTGAAGCTGAGCGAATTAGGAAATGCCCAGCTCATCATTAAGTCTTTCCAACTTCTTCCTGCAAACCAGTTCCAAAGGCTTTTAAAACACATGATTACGTAAACTCATAGCAACAACTCATTTCTTTGATACCAATTTCTGTATTAGGTAAGGTTCGTAGAAAATCAGAATTAAAGCTCATTTAAGAAATTCTGGAGCAAGTCCAGAAGCAATGGTGAATATTGGGGCAAGTCTGGCCAGAGATTGATGTTGCAAAATCAGAGAGTGGTGGCAAAATCCAGAACTCTTCCAGGAGAAGTGAAGTCTTTCTTTTGTTTTACTCAATTCTAGACACCAGTGTACTTGTTGGTGTCACCGACATCTGAGATGCTTTCCTTCCTTAGTTTGCTGGCCCACATGTAAGTCATCCAGAACTCTGGATGATTATAAAAACATGTACTTTACCTTAATAAAAGCCATTTATTACAAACCCACTGCCGATATTATATGATTAATAAATGAAGAAAAACTGTGAGGATTTTTTTCTAAAATCAAGAACAAAACAAAGATGATGTCTATCTCACTCCTATTTTTCAATGTAGTAGTCAAAACTTTAGGCAGTAATCGGGCAGGAGGAAAAAAATTAATGAAGGAATACATGTAGGAAAAGAAGGAGTCAAACTGTTTATATAAAAAATGAACTCATAAAGAAAACAGGAAAATGGTCCTATTCCCACTGGCTTTGAAAATATTAAATAATTTTACATGAAATCAAAGAATGATCCTAATAATAAACTGAAAAACTTCTATTAAAATAATGTTCTATTATTTTGGAAAAAAAGAATAAAGGACATCAGAAAACAGAAAGATATTCTCTGTTTCAGGGTAGACAGAATCAATATTATCAAAATGGCCATACTACCAAAAATGATGCATAGACAATTCAATTTCAAGAAAGAATGTGAGAAATGTTATCAGCATTCTTCACAAAAGTAGAAAAACAACCATTAAAAATTGTATGAAATCAAAAGAGGCACAGAGTGACCAAATGATCCTGGCCCAAGAGCAAAGTAGGAAGCATTTCAATCCCAGATCTCACATTTTATTACATAGTAACAGTGATCAAAAAAAAAAAAAAAAACAGTGGGTACTGGCACAAAAACAGACATAGATCAACAGAACAAAATTGAGGATGCAGAAACAAACCCACTCACCTCAGTCATTTGATGTTTGATAAAACTGTCACAAACATGGGCTGGAGAAAAACCTGCATCTTTAACAAATATTCTTGGGGAAACAGGTTATACACCTGAAAAAGAATGCTCTCAAGCCATATCTGTTCCCCCTGTACTAAAATCAAATCAGAATGGACACAAGAAATCTCCTGGAAGATGTAATACGTAAAAAACTTGAAGATGTAAGTAAGTATAGGCGATTACTTTCTGAAAGGAACTTCAGCTCCCCAAGAAATAACACCAAGAATCAATAGTCAAATTTAAAAGTTTCTGCATAGCAAAGGAAATAGCAGAGTGACGATACCGTGTTGAATGGGAAGAAATTCAAATAGAGGGCTAGTGTCTTGATTGTGTAAAGAACTCAACAATTAGGGATATTCAAATAAAAACCAAAATATGGGTTTTTGAAATGATTAGATATTTTTCAAAGGGAGAATTACAAATAACCCGTAAGTACATGAAAAAATGTTCAGCATCTTTGGCTGTTAGAGAAGTGCAAATCAAAAGAACACATTTTCCATCCTACTGCAGAAAGAACATCATCAGAAGTCAAAAGATAACAAATGCTGGTGAGGCTGTAGGGACAAAGTAACCCTTCTACATTGCTGTAGTAATGTTAACTAGTACAACCACTGCAGACATCAGTAGAGAGTCCTCAAACAACTGACCTAGATAGTCCTCTATTGGGTATCTTCACAAAGAGTTACAGACATCATATGGCAGTGATACATTCATATCCATATTCATAACAACACAACTCACAAGAGCTAAGTTTTGGCAGCAGCCTATATACCCATCAGCAGGTAAATAAATAATGAAAGTATTTTATATTCACTGTTATGGTTTGAATCTAAAATATCTTCCAAAATTTCACATAGGGGTGCTATGATCACCAATGTATTTATTCATAGATTTTTCTAGGCTATGAAGAGGTAGGGCCTGGTTGGGGAAAGAGGTCACTGATGGTATGACCTCGAAGGGTAAATTGTCCTATTCAGCTGCTTCCTTCTCTGTTTCCTGGCTACACTGGTATGAACAGCTGTTACCTGCCACTCCAGTTTGCCATGCTCTTTCCGACTGCCAGGTGACCAAGCATAGGTTGAGACCTTTGAAACTGTGGGTTAAAGTAAACCTTTCCCCTTTCACTTTGTGGGCATAAGGTATTGTGCCTCAGTGATGTGAAAGTGACTGTATAAAATGGAGTACTATTTAGCCACAAAGAAGGCTAAATTTGAGCCATTTGTAGGAAAATGGATGTACCTTAAGACTCTAAAGCTAAATGAAGAAAGACAGATACTTCAGTATCATATGGTGTCTCTATGAGAACCAAAAATACAAATAATTTAAAGAGAAAAATAAAAGATGATAGGAAGTAAGGAGACTGACTTTATGAAAATGAGAGATGCTGCTGCAGGGAAGAAGTAAAAATTAAGATGAGATCTACATATACACCAGCCCCCAAGGTGAGCGTGGTCCTTCAGTGCTGCAGCACCAGGAGAAATGAAGCCTAATAAAGAAGTTCGTATGTCTGCAGATCTAATCACAGCAGCCAATTGATCACAACATGCCTAAGTAAGATAAATACTTCATCACATCGAAATAAAGGATACCTAGCCCACTAGATGATCTCCACTTTGCTTCCTCGTCAGTGTACAAGAGTTTGCTCTTTCTACTGCTGGGTAGAAGTCTGAACCTCTTCTGACAAGAGGATAATGTTAGAAAGGAGATTTCTATGCTAAAGGAGTAACTGATTCAATTATAAAATTTGGATCTGTGCTCAACAGATGTACTTTCCCTCCCTTCTTTCATGAGACTGCAATTTCTTTTCCTGCTTGCTGCTGCTATACTACTTTGAAGAAAAAAAAAAACAGCCACTATTACACGTACAGAAGTAAACTACAAATAAATATCCCAGTTTCTACATCTACAAATATTATACAGTTTGTTATAAATTGTTATAAATGCTGGTGAGGTTGTGGGGACAAAGTAATCCTTCTACATTGTTGTAGTAATGTTAACAAGTACAATCACTGCAGAAATCAGTACAGAGATTCCTCAAGCAGTTGAAAATAGAAATTCCACTTGACCATGGTTCGGATTTGGAGCTTCCCCCAAAAGCCTCATGTATTTGGATGTAGTGGGATAACGGCAATATGTGTTATTAAGTGGTAGGACCTTCATAGAAAGGGATTTGGGGTTTGACCTGGAAAGATTGTGCCAACTTGTTGAGATTGGGGTGCCCAAGGCAGAGCCTTCAGGTGTGTGGTGTTGACTAGAGGACCATCAAATGGGAAAGGGGCACCCATCTGGGTGTAGGTGGCCCAAACAGGTGCTTGAACTATGTAAAGGCAAGAAGAAGAAACAGTGTTAGTTTCTTCCTGGGAAAGCTCTAGCTTTGCCTTAGTTTTCCCAGACACTGACTGGCTCCTCTTGTTTGGTTTCTGCCTACAAGGCGGTAAACAGCTGTCCAGCCTCTGCTGCATGCTGGCTGCCTATGAATGTACTGTGTGAGGTCTTCTGAAACCATAAACTAAATACGTATTTTTTCCTAAATTGTGGATGTTGTGTATTTTTTTTTTTTCAGCAATGAGAAAGTAAGACAGATTCCTTATTGGCTCCTCCATAAGTAACTTCATAGGCAAGATAGAATACAAGTCTTCTGGCTAAAATATTTTAGATCCTACTGGAAAGAAAATGGGGATCTTGCAATTTAGAAGGCATACTCTCTTAGGACTCAATATCACAATATTTTATGCAGTTAAAGCATGAACATCTCAAGTTTTATATGTTAAATAATATGAAAACTATCACTATTAGCTCAAAATTTCAATCATAAGTTAGAAATAAAATATTCAATGTCACAGAAGTATAAAATTATATATAGTACCATAAAACATACTCTTGTTATTCAAAACTTTCATAAGAGTTTACAAATAGACTAGATCCTAATACATAAAATATCCAGAGTGAACACCTTAAGTTACACTAAGAAACATGCAACTGAAGAGAGTACTTCTGACTTATTCTACAAATAATCTGCTCACTTCTAACAATGAATGAAATAAGAAAAAGTACTGAAGTTTCTAGCTATTCTTTTCACAATAAAAGGTCTAATTTATTTTGAATTCTACCTGTGCTAAGTAACAAAAGCAGTGCTTTTGCTAAAATTATTTCTTTAAAAAACACATCTCTTATTTTAATTACCTAGAAAGGCATCCTAAGATAGCACAGATAGAAGTGTGTGGTATACTGATGAAAAAAAAAAAAACAGTAGAAAAGAAGCAGAAAAAGAAGTTAGAAGGATGGAAACCAAAGAAAAAGGAAATAAGGGGAAAAGGAAGCGCTGGAGAAAAAAGAGAGGGAAGGGAAAAGAAAAAAGAATGGGAGAGAAAGACTGTCAGGAAAAAGAAAAATTTAGCTAAAAACAAAAATGTGGAAACATGATTAAGATGCAAAATGGATTAAAAGTCAAAAGAAGGTAAATTCAAATGAAAATCACCTAAAAGAGGATTTTTCAGCGCATTCAACATTAGGTCCTGTAAATAAATGATGTAGTCCTGAGCTCTACAACAGACAGGAAAAGGGTTTTCAATTACATATTCTAACAATTACATTTATGAAAATGAACAAAACTTTCAGACCCACCAAGAACAAGCATACATCTTTCTTCCTTTTCATGAGTTGGAATTACTGTTTTCTTGGAAAGCAGAAAAATCCATTCTAGGCAAATATAATACCAATGCTAGAATTAAAAAATAAATATCTCATTAGACACAAGCTCAGAGACAACTGAGGAACTAGGTGCAAAAGTAGCTTCTAGAGTAGTTGATTCGATATTTTACTGATCTTCCCCAAAGTGCCTTGGCTTCAAAACGTCAATGCATCTACTCTCCTACTGGTCCTAAATCATACTTTGCTCTAATCTAATGAAGTCAGAAGAATCACTGAAGCAACAGTGTGGATAGTCACATGTTTTGGGACAACTGATTTTGTAAGTATTTGGAAAAAAAAGTATTACACTTACTCATCCCACTGTTTATTGTGTTTTCGGTAAAGCAACGTATCCAAGGCAACAGCATGGACATCCAGAGCTCCTGGGGAAGGCCACTGGTTGGTGAGGTGGGCAGTTAACTCTTGTCTTGATCTTAAATCATTATTCTTTAGCACAATCCTGTGGATATTAAGATGGTGAGTGCTTTTGTCTTCACTGCTCTGCAATGGCAGAGGAACCTGATGGTATCAATGTAGCCCCCCACCCTTAGTTAGTCTTGTAAAAATGGATGGCAATAGGTTGTGATCAAACTGCAGAGGCTGGTTGGGACTATCACTGCCTTTTGTCATGTTACCTATACTTTTCATTCTTTCTTTGCTAGCTTTAACAGACCACCACCAGTGGTTCCACAGTGAGTACTACTAAACAATCAAAGGATCTAAGGAGCGTTTTATATTTTGTATTGTTAGAAAATGATGTTGATATCCAGATGACACAGGTCAAATGCCAGTTAAAATAGAGAAGTATATTTTTAGCTTTGAAATTCAGAAAGAAACTATACAAGTAATGCAACTCAAGTAATTAAAATGTTTTTTAAAGTGCAAAAAAATAAGAAACAAAAATTCATAAACAGGTGTTGATTGAATCAGTGTCAATAACATAGAACAACTGTATTCTCATACTGAAGTATATGACCTTCGTGTACCAAGGTTCTGAGCCATCATCTGAGAAGGAAGTACTGTGTACCTTCTACCAACTTCCACAGAAAAGTCCCATTATGGGTGGTAAGAAAAGGAAGTGCTGCTCAAACACTGGCAGTACAATTCTTTTCATGAGAAAATTGGTGTGCATATCCTCTCTATTCAACATGGTTCTAAGAGTCACCATAACTCTTTATTAGGCTACAGGTGAATATTTCTGATTTATGTGGTGTTTGTGTTAAAAAATATTTGTGGCACTATGTCCAAAAGAAACATTATCTGATGTAAATACTGGATTCTGTCTCAGAATGTAATATTAAATTAGGCAAAGTCATTGAGAATGTGCACCATTACTCATTTTGGTTTATTGCCACAATTTCATTTCACTGGAAATAACGAAGATTTTAAAAAGACTTTTAAAGTATTTTAATGTTCTACAATAAAAACAATAGGATTACACTTTAAGACTGATGAAAAAAATGAGGTAAAGCACAAATAAGGATTATTGGCTAGGAAACCTATTATAATAATAAACTATTATTATTTGGGGTATTTTTAGTAGACATTTTTCTCTTCTACATATGCCACTCTTCAGAATTTTTAGCAAACACCACTGAAAACTCAACTTTAACGTCATAAGTGGCTCTAAAGAAATATTCAGATACGACAAAAGCAAATGTGTCTCTATGACATTAGGAGAAGTTAGGTAATAAAATGATTAATTTCCAATTTATAATATATTCTCTCTAGAAAGGAAAATTTTTCAATGCATAAAAAATTTCACAAAAGTTTTTATATAACATAATTGCCTGTAGAGAATTTTAGCCTAATACAAAATAAGATACTGTCCTTAGAGTTTTTCCTTAAAAATCCCAATGATACTGTTTTCTATGAACTGCTGTCTAGCCCTTAGAGACAGAAAAGAATTCACCATTAGGAATACGTGTAGGCTTTGTACATGAAGCATTATTTTTTCATCCTATAAACTGTTCTGCCACCATGAAGAAGTTCCTGAAGAATTTTTTGTACAACCCTGCCCCCTTTTTTTAACCACTCCGACCCACTGTGCAACAGTCAAATGGATTATATTAGGTTGAAATTTCCATCTCTGAATTTGGGATCTTGACAAGAGTTTATTTAGTATAAACTGACAAAACAATTTATTTACTTTAGTGGTGTGGCCCTGACTAAAATGAAACAAAGACTATCCTGCACCATCTGCTTCTAGCCCCCTGAAGTAGCCCACCGTTTTTCTTCCTGTACTTCATTTACTTGATTTTATTTACTTACTTATTTTTACTGGGGGGGCTATGACTAAAACTCAGACCCTCAAAAATGTTTATCAGACTGTCTGCCAAAGAGCTACATCCCAGACTTACTTCTCCAGTCCTGTATATCTCTGAGCTGCTGGTATTTTTTTTTTTTCTGATGGATTCTATCTGTGCTCAGGAACTGACTGAAATTTTTTGCAGCCAAAGAATCCTATCACTTAGAGTCACAAAAATATATCTAGCCAGTATGAAAACTTACTCATGTTAATATGAAGACTGATAGTTTTCTCTGTGGTCCAGCTCAAAAGTGAGTTCACATAAATTACTCAATAACTGCTGCTACTGAAAGCCCTTTTCTATTAGTATGTATTTGTGATACATAATACATTAACACTGAGGATCTGCGGCATATACATATCTTGATCATATTTAGTTCTTTCCCCTTTCCCACACTGTCCACCCACGACATTCCCTTTCCCTCTCCAAAAAATCTACCTGTTTCCTATCATTACTCTGTGGGTTTGCTCTTTTACTTATTCTTTAGATTTCTTATATCAGAGGAAGCATGTAACATATAATCTTCTGCATCTGATTCATTTCACCAAGCATTAATGGTCTCAATGTGCATCCATTATCTTATTTCTCAAATTTATCATTCTTTATGGCATGATACAGCCATATATATCACCTTTCCTTTATCCCGTCATCTGTTGATGGACATACTGGCTGCTCCCACGATTTAGCTATTATGAGTTGTGCTGCTATAGCTTATATCACAAGCATATAAGCATTATTGTTGGTTGATGTCCTTAATTCTTTTAAGAGAATTCAGTTTCAAATGATTTCTCTGGACCACCATTTCTGTGCTACTTCTCTTACATATGCATATATGTTCCTATATATTCATCACACCATCTAGAGGCAGGTTGGTTAGTAGACTTTGATATCCCCAAGGTTATCTTATTCACCCTTAACATCTTAGTATCTAGCACCTTAGACAGTAATTCAAAGGTCTATTATTCTAAAATAGGTATCTGATCTGATAGTGGTAATCCACAGGCTTCCTACACATGGTGTATAAAGTCTCATGTGGAAACAGTGTTCCTGTCTAGTCTGCAAGGTACACGCACACAAGTGGCTTTTATCTGTGAGTAATGAGACACCACCATGGAATTTCCTACATTTACTGTGCCCTTTCACGTCTCCACGTTTTGGCTTATCTGTTTCCACTGCCTGCAAGACTCTTACTTTCCCCCACACAGTTTTTCAAATGTCTACTACATTACTTAAAGGAATTAACATAAACATCAACACTTACTGAAATCCTTTCCTGGGCACTTTAATGATGAATCCCTGTGTTCCCATTGTTCCCTATATAAGCTTCCATCATCACAGCACTTGTAACTTCTTGTTGATCTACTGCTTCTGTGTCCTCTGTAAACATTTTGGTAGCAGAACCAGGAAAGATTTGTGTTCTCGACAAGCGTCAGCAGATTAAATATTGAATTACATGAGAGTAAATTATCAAAATAAGCCACAGTCCAAATAACTGAGACTGAAGGACAATGCTTTTTTTAATCCCGAATAATCCTTTTCACAAGTATATATTTGTGATATATAATAATTATATTCAATTTGAAGAACCAGTGCATATACATATTGCATCTTGATGAGTTTTACTTCCTTTTTCCTGTCCCACCTTCTCAGTGAACCCTACATTCCCTCTCCTGCAAAATTTGCTTTCTATCATCACTCCTTGTTCACCACAATTACTTTTTACTAGTATGTGTCAGATCTGAGTTTAAGGTCGGATCCTGCCCTACTCTGCCAGGTGTCAGACCCAGTGAGGTGAAGGTTCAGGGTTCAAGGATGCAAATTCGGATCCAACCAGCCAGGAGGTAAAAAGCAACACAATACAGGAAGTCCAGCTATACTTTATTTACTTTCATGACACTATATGGCAGAGAACCGAGGCCATCATTTGCTTCTGCCTATGTGTCCCTTTCTGCTTCTATTTCTCTTCTTCTTGCTTACTTGCTCCTCCACTTCTCCCTAACCAGCTATTCTGCTTAGCTCATGGATTATGAAGTTTCACACAATAGTGGCTTAGTGCCACCCAATCAGAAAGAGTGACATTATAACCTGAATCAATGGCATTAGGTAACCAAGAAGACTTTCACCAGGTAGTCAGAAAGTACTGAGTTAGTTAATGGCCAGAACTGTCATGGTGGGTGGCAGAGTCAGGTTATTAACAGGAACCATCCAGAAAAGTTTCAGGTAAGGCACCAAGAATATGCTGAATCATGGTTAAGTCTAGATTCTTTTGTTCTGTTTGTGGATAATCAGTTTTCCAGCACTGTTTGTTAAAGAGCTACTCTTTTTTTCTCCAGCATATATTTTAGCCTCCTTTGTCAAAGATCAGATGGCTAATCAGATGGGTATTATCATAACGTGCTAATAAAAGCAACGGAAAACTACAACAACTCAAACCAGAAAAGATGACAAATGGCCCAGAAGCTTTAGGAATGAAGGTATGGGTTAACAATATAAAAGAAATTTGAATTAAAGTCATGAATAATGAAAGATTTACTCTTATTAAGCGAAATAGGTATAAACTATTAATATTTATTAGTAATATTAATAAGTGGAGGAGGCAGGAAAAAGGAGAACTAAGATTAAGGACTTGTTCTGCTAAAGAAATAATAATCAGGACAGAGAAAAGTGAGATAAAATTACAACTGAATACTAGAAAAAAATATTAGTAGTAGAAGCAACACAAAGAAAGAAGCAGAGAAAGAAATTAGAAGAATATAGAGAGAATAATAAATGAGCTTATAAATAGGCTACTTTGAAAAGGTAAAAAGAACATCCTGAAACTAATAATAATAAAAAAGTACAAATCCAAATACATACAATGTGACTGTTGAAGAGATTATATCAACTTGAGGGAATCAGGAACCACACCTCCATTAGGATTAGGGTTTGGGAACCATGCCTAGATTGAGAATTGAGAACCAGCCTGAATTTGAGTGTGAGTGATTTGCGGGCTGGCCAATGAAGGAAGAGCACCCACACAGATGTGGGACCAACAACTGAAACTCCAACAGTTTAAAAGGAAGAAAAAAGGAAGATTGTTACAGCTTCTTCCGTTGGGAAAGCTCTCGCCTTCGCAATTGTCTACAGATGCCGACTTTCTACACACCTCAGATCTTCAGCACAGATTTGCTCCAGGCTCAACTTGTTCCTTTCTGCCCATCACTGCTCTTCAGCTGTCGATCTTCTGGCTTCGGTCTTCACCTGAGATCTGCAGCAAACTCACCTCACTGGCTGTCCTGCAGTCATGAATGGGAGATCTACTTCATGGCTGAGCATCTGTTGTGGTTAGGATCTGGGGTGTCCCCCAAAAGTCTCGTGTATCTTAATGTTATAAATTGTCTATGGAGCCATGTAATGTTGGTGGATTGGGGTCTAGTATGGACGGGTGGGTTACAGTTAAGACTAAAGGCGTGTGAGTTAGGATTAACGGTGTGTAGTGGCCACACCTGGATGCAGGAGGGACCTGAAAGGATATATAAGCTGCAACTGCCTTCCTGGAGGACTGGGACTAGTCTCAACTAGCCTCAGCTTGTCTTCCTGTTTTTCTGGGAAAGCTGCCTCCACCTCTGCCTCTGCCACGTACTTGTTGCCAGCCACCCCTGAATGGACTGTGACCTTCGAGACTGTGAGCTAACATAAATCTTTCCTTTCCTAAATTTGTGGGTGTCGGGTATTGAGTCACAGCAACGAAAAAGTAACTAGAACAGCAGCCATCTAGGAACATCTCTCTCCTTGGATTTGTAAGTCTTCCTAATAGATCCTTTTATGATAAAACCTATAAATTCTGCATTTGAAAGAATGCAAACTAATACAACTGTCAAGGGTGGAGAGCCCTGCTCTTAAGGAAGTCATGGCAGGTGGTAGAGCTCTGCTGAGGAGGCTGGGGATGAGCAAGACACCTCAGAGGCTAACAGACTGTTAGGTCCGCCCTCATTGCCTACTACCAGTCAAAACTCAGAGGTATTGCAGCTCCCTCCCCAACACACACCATCACAGCCATTCAAAGAATCCTCTCAGCTAGGTCTTTAAAGTGAAGTCCCTCATCAACAGAAACATGGGAAGAAGATAAGACATGAGAATACTCACAGAGATGCCTGAGACCCCAGAAACTAATGTCATGAGCCCTGCAATAGTGGAATTCATAGGGAAGGAAGTCAAAAAACAAATAAATGAGCCAAGCAACCAGTTCAAACAAAATATTCTCAAAGAAATGCAAGCATCCGTCAGTGGGTTTACGTAAGAACTTACTAATAAAATAATGGTCCTAGTGGACACAAAGCTCACTGAGCATATTAAAGCCACGAAGAGTTAGCTGAGATAAATAAGGAAATGCAAGGTATGAAGGAACATTTCAGTAGAGAAGTGGAAAATATGAAAAGAAATCTAGATGAAATTGAGGATATAAAAATTATATGTGAAAGCAGGGGAAGATGAGTTGAATATTGAGGACAGAGTCTCAGACCTTAAAGACAAATTTGAGGAAACAAATGCTATAATTAGGCACAAGTCCAAAATTAGAGATGAGCAGAGTAGCTGGATGCAACAGTTGATGGATGACACAAAAAGAACCAATCTCAGAATTATGGTTGTGAGAGAAAGAGCAGAAGATAGCACTGAAGGTGTAAAGAATTTATTCACTGGAATAGTGTAAGAAAATTTCCCTAATGTAGAAAAAGAAATTAATTTTCAAGTACAAGAAGCTTCTAGAACACCAAGTAATCTCCACCAGCAATGAGACTCATCATGACACAACATAATCAAAACCTCAGAAATAAAACATAAAGAGAGGATATTAAAACAGGCATTGTTCTACCAAGGCAAACTCATCCCTTACTATACCTTAAGAAACCGATTGGTGAGGGGGAGCACCAACATCTTTGAAGTTCAGTTTTTGTTCTTCCCTGCATGCCAGACCTTACAGAAAGGATGCACTCATTCAATTGGGAAAACTAAATGCTAAGTGTATGAATGTGTTGTGGCAGAGGCCAAGAGGCAGCACTTACCCACCAAACACAAGGTATTTATTGTAATAAAAGGCAGTGATCAGGTAAGTCTAACATGTGGGTTTGGCTATTCAGTCATGGTGTACCAAGAAGTGAAACAGATGGGACCTATTTAATTTTTATTGGATTCATGTAAGAAAACAATTTCAGGGGCAACTGAAGAAAAATCTACTTCAAATAGTAGCATTAGGGAACTGCAACCCTTTAGTAAATTCCTAAACTTGAACCAGTTTAGAGATCCAATACTCCCTAAAGGAAGGGGAGGCTGGATCTCATTGAAGGACCCTGGCGCACGAGCAAAGAGTTACACTGCCAATTGTTCCCATCCTTCTTCCAAAGGGATGTATGGCACTTTACCAGAAAAATTATACATCTGGGAAAGAGAAATGATTTGACATTATGGGGACTTGGGGACATTGTTTCTAAACTAATGGTAATTGCAGCAGGTCCAAAACATCATTGCGGGCCTTCAGGTAAAATATTAGCCAACTCAACTCACAGTGAGTCCACAAGTCCATTCTGTGGACATTTCCTCATTCCAAAGGATAGACATACGTATTAATAGGCACAATCCTCATACTTTTTTTTGTGTATACATGAATTCCAAACTCTGTAACACATTACAGACATAGGGTTTGGTTTACCTCAGAGCTTACTAAGGCACCTCTTTTTCAGAGGTTGAGCCCTTTCCTGGCTGACCACTGCCTCTCTTTCTACTCTGTCATTCATGTTGGGGCCTTTTTAGTGCATTTCATTAACAGGGACACCAGTCTACAGTCCGTATTTTGTGCTTCGCCCATTTCACTGAGCATTACTAACTCAAGGTGGTCTCATTTTCAATCAAAAGCTTCTTATCTGTCTTTCTTTATGGCTGCACAGTGTTCTATTATGTATAGGTACCACATTTTCTTTAACCATTCCTCTGTTGATTGACAGATAGGTTGTTTCCAGGATTTCATTACTATGAATTGTGTTGCTATAAACAAGGACGTGCACGTATCTTTTTGGTAGGTTGACTTTATTTCTTTTGGAAAAACGTCTAGTAGAGCTGGATCAAATGGCATTTCTATTCTCATTTTACTAAGGAATGTCTAGGCTGCTTTCCATAAAGGTTGTACCAGATTGCACTTTCACCAACAGTGAAGTTCCTTCTTTTCTTCACCCTTGCCAATAATTGTTGTTTTTTGAATTCATGATGTAGGCCATTCTCACTGGGGTGAGGGAAAACCTCAATGTTTTTATTTGTATTTCTTTGATGGCCAGTAATAAAGAACACTTCTTTCACATGCTTGTTGGCCATTTGCACTACCTCTTCTGAGAAGCCTCTTTTCATTTCAGCTGCCCACTTCTTGATGGGGTCATTTATTTTAGGGGGGGGGGCTTATGCTTCTGAGTTCTTTGTATATTCGAGATACTTATCCTTTGTCTAAAATGTTACTGGTGAATATCTTTTCCCATTATGTGGGTTGTCTCCTCACTTTTCTGATTGTTTCTTTTGCTGTGCAAAAGCTTTTCACTTTAATGTAGTCCCATTTGTTGATTCTTGTTGAGATTTCTTGACCAGCTGGTGATCTGTTCAGAAAATCCTTTCCTGCCCCTATGCCTTCTAGGGCTTTACCTATTTTATCTTCCAGTAACTTCAGTGTTTGTTCTGATGTCTAGTTCTTTGATCCATTTTGATCTGATCTTAGCATGTGGGGATAGGTATGGGTCTAGTTTCATTCTCCTACATGTGGAGATTCAGTTTTCCCAGCACCATTTGATAAAGACACTGTCTTTTCTCCAGTGGATTGTTTTGGCCCTATGTCAAAGATCAGGTGACTAAGCATGTTTGGGTATCCTCAATTTTGTTCCACTGATCCTCTTGTCTGTTCTTATACCAGTGCTGTGTAGATTTAATCACTGTTGATTTGTAGCATTTTTTGAAGGCTGGGATTGTCATTATTCAAGCTTTGCCCTTGTTACTCAGAATTGTTTAGAGATTCTGGGTCTTTTCTGATTCCATATAAAATTTAAGGGTTTTTCTTCTAGTTCTGTGAAGAATATAGTTGGTATTTTGATTGGTATTGCTTTGAATCTGTGTAGTAGCTTTGGAAGTATGGCCATTTTGACAATATTAGTTCTTCCTATCCAGGAACATGGGTTATAGTTCCATTTTCTAAAGTCCTCTTCAATCTCTTTCTTTAGGGCTTTGTCCTTCACCTCTTTGGTGAGGTTTATTCCTAAGTATTTTATTTTTTTGTTGCTATTGTGAAGGGGGTTGTTTTCTTGATTTCTCTTTGGATTCATTGTTTATGTATAAGAATGCCATTGATTTGTTGGTATTGATTTTATACTTGTTACTTCATTGAATTTATTAGTTCTAAGAGTCTTTGGGTGGAATTTTTTGGATCTTCTATGTAGAGTATCATATCATCTGCAAATAGGGATATCTTTACCTCTTCCCTTCTGATGTGTATTCCTTTTATTCCTTCCTGTTGCCTGATGGTTCTTGCCAAAAATTTTAAGCACTATGTTGAATAGTAGGTGTGACAGTGGCCAATCTTGTCTTGTTCCTGAATTTAGTGTGAATGCTTTCAGTCTTTCTCCATTTAGGATTATATTGTCTGAGAGGTTGTTGTAAGTTGCTTGAGTCATGTCAACATGATTAGGGTCCCTCTATTCCTGTATTTTGAGAGTCTTTATCATAAATGGTGTTGGATTTTATCAAATGCTTTTTCTGCATCAATTTAGATTCTCATATAATTTTTATCTTTGCATCTGTTAGTATTACATTTATTGATTTGTATATGTTGAAGATCCCTGCATGTTTGGAATGAAGTCCACTTGGTCATGGTGTAAACTCTTCTTTATGATTTGCTGCCTCTTGTTATCAAAGATTTTATTGAATACTTTTGCATCTATATTCATTAAGAATGAAAAATAAAAACCACAGCGTTCTTTAACCTGTGGCGTGAGGATTGTTATGCTGGAAACTGCCAAATGGAAGCCAGTGGAGTTGCCTCTAAGATAACACAATACCAGATTTTAGTATATGTGCTGCCGAAGCAAGCACAACAAAATACCAGAAATTATCACATCCATAAAGAGACTGAAAAGATCAGTGCCACCATTAAGGTCTTGAAGTATGTATAGGGAGGTGGTTCCCAACATATCCCCACTCAACTCTATTTGGAATTGCAAACAGAGAAGTGCAGAAGACAGACAGGTCTCAGAGATAATGATGGACCATCACAAAATTAATCAAGTGGTGACTCCAATTGCAGCTGCTGTACAAAATATAGTTTCTTTGCTTGAGCAGGTACATCTCCTGGTACCTGGTATGCAATTACAAATTTGGCTAATGCCATTTTCTCTATACTGACATCAGAATCAATTTGTTTTCAGCTAGCAAGGCCACTAGTATGTATTTACTATGCTGCCTCAGGGGTTTATCAACTCTCTCGGCCTGTGTCACATCTTAGTCCATAAGGATGTGGATTGCTTTACTCCTCCACAGGGCGTAACACTAGTCCACCACAATGATGACATCATGATAACTGGAACAAGTGAGCAGGAGGTAGCAACTACTCTGGACTTGTTGGTGGGTAATTTGCATGTCACACGTTGGGAAATAAATCCCACTAAAATTCAAGAGCCCTCTTCCTTGGTGAAATTTCTGAGAGTTTAGTGACATGGAGTGTGCATCCAACTTCTTCCATAACCAAGGAAGAGGCACAATGCCTATTGGGCCTATCTGTATTTGGAGACAACACATTCCTTATGTGGATGTATCGTTCAGGACAATTTACCAAATAACTGACAGAGCTGCTAGTTTTGAGTGGGGCCTACAATGAGAGCTCTCCAACAGGTCCAGGTTGTTGTGCAGGGTTCTCTTACAAATGAATCATATAATCCAGCATATCCAAATGGTACATGAGGTGCCAGTGGCAGAGGTTACTATTTGGAGCCTTTTACAGGGCTCCATAGGTGAACTGTAATGGTGGCACTTGGGAAACATATGCTAACCTGCTAGCAGGTCTTAGTGGAAACTGAGTGCTTTACCATGGAACAAGAGGTTACTATGTGGCCTGAGCTGCCCAATATGAACTGGGTATTTTTTCACCCATCAAATCATAAAGAAGGATGTGTACAACAGTAGTACATCATCAAATGAAAGTGATATATATGAGGTAAGGCCAAAGCAGGCCTGGAAAGCCCCCCAAAGTCTGTGGTACCAACTTCTAATGTATTGCCCTCTGTCCTCCAGCATACACTTATGTCTTCATGAGGTTTACCCTATGATCAAATGACAGAGGAAAAGAACAATTACGGCCTGGTTTACATAGGGTTCTTCAGTTATTCAGGAACCATATAAAGGTGAACAGATACAGTACTGTAGCTCTTTTTCAGGAAAGACAGTGGTGAAGGAAAAGCTTCACATTGCAGGCAATACATTTTGCCTGGAAGAAAAGAAGACCACGGGTGTGACTATATATTGATTCATGGTCTGTAGACAATGGGTTGGTTGGATGGGTGGTCTAGAACATGGAAGGATCATGATTGGAGGACTGGTAAGAAAGACATTTGGGAACGAGGTACGTGGCTAGACCATTTTTTGTGAAAAAGATGTAAAGACATTTGTGTCCCATGTAGATGCTTATCAAAAGGTGATTTCAGCACAAGAGGACTTTAATAATCCAGCAGATAGATGATCCATTCTGTAGAAAGCGGTCTCCTTTCCTTGTCTTCCCTGCCTTTGGATTTATTAACAAAGTGGTAATGGTAGCAGGGATGGAGGATATGCATGGACTCAGCAAATGGAATTCTACTCGCCAAGACTGACTTTTTACTAGCCAGTGTTGAATCTCCACTCTGCCAGATGAAGAGACAAACAACAGGGTGTCTGATATGGCATTTTTTTTTTTTAGATTAACAGCCTGCAGTCTAGTGGCAGGTGGATTATATTGGGTCACTTCCATCATGGAATTTGTCAGAATAGATATTTATTCTGGTTATGGATTCACCTTCCTGGAATATAATGCTTCCACTAGAACTATACCATTCATGGACTTAGGGAATGCATCACCCACTATCATGTTATTCCACATAGCATTGCTTCTGATCATGGAACAAATTTCACAGGCAAAGAAGTGCACCCCTGGCATCATATGGAGTTCACTGGTTTTATAAGGTTCCTCATTATCTACAAGCAGCTGGATTGATAGAATGAAGAAATGGCCTTTTGAAGATTCAATTGCAACGTCAGCTACATGGCAATACCTTGTACGGCTCGCTCGAAGACTGTATGTACACTCTCCATCAGTGTCCAATATATGGTGCTGTATCACCAACAGCCAGGATTCACGGGCGCAGGAATCAAGGAATGGATATGGGAAGAGCACCACTCACTATCACCCCTAGTGACCCACTAGCAACATTTTTTTTTTTTTTTTTTTGCAGTTCTTATGACTTAAAGCTCTGCTGGCCTAGAAATATTAAGTCTAAAAGGAGGAAGGATAGTACTAGGGACACAACAATTCTATTATATTGAAAACTAACATTCCCCTGGGTCATTCTGCCCTCCTCATGTTGCTGAGATAACAAACTAAAAAGGGAGTTACAGTACTGGCAGCAGCGATTAATCCATACTATCAAAGAGAAATCAGACTAGCCCTCTGTAATGAAGGTAAGAATATATCTGGGGTGCAAGAGATCCTTTAGGGTGTTTCTTAGCATTACCACGTTCTGTTATTAAAATCAATGGAACACTAACACAATTCAATTCAGACAAAATGGCAAATGGCCTATACGCTTCAGGAATAAAGTATGGGTCACCCTGCCAGGAAAAGAACCAAGACCTGCTGAGGTGCTTGCTTAAGGCCAGGGAAGCAGAATGAGCATAAGAAGGTAGTTATAAATACCAGCTATGGCCATGTGACCAGTTACACAAACAAGGACGGTAATCAGAATTTCTTCCCTATGCTGTCAATATGCTTGTATACATATATACAACAGGGACTGCCATAATACCGGAACTTGTTATAGTCACATTATAATGTTTCTAATAACTGAATGCCAGAAGAATAAGCATCTCCTAAAGAGGAACTCTGTTTTCTATTTCTAGGGAGGAATTTATTGCCCTATAATCAAATGACAGACGAAGAGAAGAATTAGGGCCTGGTTTACATAGAGTAAGCCTGTTTTTATATCTGTTTTTATTCAGGGAAGTTGTAGTATCTTAGGTATAATTAGGAATTTGGCTATGTATTTAGAGATTAAGTGTACTTTAAGGGCATATATCTGGGTATGAACTGGACAAGGGGTAGATTGTGGCCATTTAAGGCATTATGTCAACTTCAAGGAATCAAGAGTGTCCACCCTAATTCCCATGGCAGAGCTTGGCAGTGATTGGCTTATGGGCCAGCAAATAGTGAAGAAGACCCACTTTGGATATGGATGGCCCAAGCAATAGAACTGGCAGCTCGAACTAAATAAAAAAAGAAAAAAAGATTATTATGGCCGCTTCTTCTGGGAGAGCTCCAACCTTTGCCATTGCCTTGCACTGCTGGTCTCCTGTGCAAATCTGCTCTCATCCTCAGGTTCTCATCATTACCTTAAGACATCAATCACAGCACAGACTTAAACAGTGAACATTCAAACCTTACATCTCTGACTCCGCTAGCTCTCACACATGCGGGTGGCCACTGTGGACATCCTTCAGACTCTATCCTATTTTATATACATACATCTCCTGTGCATAGAAGTGCAGTAGTAGTGTCAACAAAATGTGTACAGAAGATATATACATATATATAATATATATGTGTATATACGATACAGATAACATATACAATAGAAGATGTATTTATATACCTTCTACTGTATCTGTTTCACCAAGAACAATCACTAATAAACATATCACTTCTCTTTAATTTTGCTCTTTTACTTATTTGTACTTTGGATTTCTCATTATTAGAGACCATGTGATAGTTAAACCTCTATTTCTGATTCCTTTTGCTAAGCATAATGGCCTCATTGTACATCCATTTACCTACAAATGTCTCAAATTTTCTCTTTATGGCAGAGCAGTACTGTGTACACACACACACACACACACACACACACACACACACACACACACACATATATACACACCATGTTGTCTCTTTGTCCACCCATCTGTTGATGGACATACTGACTGCTTCCAAGATTGGCTATTATGAGTTTGTGTTGCTCTAAATATAGTTACACATGTCAATGTTATATAATGTCTTTAACTTTTTTGGATAAGATACCTAGAAGAGGTATAGCTGGATCAAATGGAATATTTACTTTCAGTTGAGGAATTTCTGTACTTCTTTCCATAATGGTTGTACAAGTATACAGGCCTATCCACAATACTGCCAGCTTCACTGTTTCTAGAGTTCCTGATAATAGCCATTCTTACTGAAGTAAGATGGAACCACAGTGTTTTGATTTATAGTTCTCTAATGGCCAAACAAGCTGAACATTTTTTCATGTTTGCTACCCACCTGTACGACTTCTGAGAACTGTCTTTCATTTCAACTGCCTATTTTTTATTGGCTGTTTAATTTCTGGAAGTACACTTTTTTCAGTTGTTTGTGTTTTCTAGATATTATCTCTTGTCTTAGAAGTATCTGCTAAAATTTCTTTTCCCATTCTATTGGTTTTTTCCTTCACTCTGCTGATTGTTTCCTTTGCTGGGCAGAAGCTTCTTCATCTGAAATAATCCTATTTGTTGGTTCTTGGTACTATTTCTTGCACAACAGGTGTTCTATGGAGAAAGTCTTTGCCTATTTCTATGCCTTCAAGGGTTTTATCTATTTTATCTTCCAACAGGTTCAGTGTTTCTGTTTTAAAGCTTAGATCCTTGATCCATTTGTTCTTGCTTTTAGTACAAGATGAAAGATGTGTGTTCAGGCTTAGTCTCTCTATTCACCTACCACAAGGTAGATACTCTGCAGACACCGTGTTGGCTGGCTTCATCACCTGCATCCCTGCAACTGCTCTGCTGCAGCTAGCTGGCTTCTGGAGTGCAAGGTGCTGATGAAGTATGTTGCATTTTTATGACATGAAAGTTTGTAAATGCTCCACACCAGAATAAATCGAGAAAAGAAAGAAAGCAGTCATTTTTTTCTCTTAGTGTAGACAAAAAAGTGCATCATTGTGAAAGAAGGCAGAGATCCTGGTTGGAGACATGGTTGTCACCATAACTGACCCTTTCAAGCACTTCATGGGGATGCTTCCTGAGAAAGATAGTCACTATACTTTGTACGATGCCAACTTTGAAACCAAGGAGTCCAGGAAAAAGGAGCTGTGGGCACCAGAACTAGCACCTCTATAAAGTAAAATGGTCTATGCAAGCCTCAAGGATGCAAATCAAAAAGAAATTCTAAGACGTAAGGCACGAGTATCAAGCAAATGGGCCAGAAGACCTTAGTCAGGCTTGTATCTATGAAAAGCTGAGTGAGTCCTTAATCATGGCCTTCGAAGGCTGCCCTGTGTAGACAAGCAGTCAGTGCCACAGCTTAAACACTTCTGTGTTTCATGCTATCCTCTTGCTCTTTGAGTAAAGCAAATATATTTAGGCCAGGGTCTCACTGACAGGGAGCAATCTTGTCCTCTTAGGCTAACAGAAAGATTCTGCAAACATATGCAAATGTGTCCCTAAGTCAACCTAACTTTAATTGGTATGAAATTAAAGACTTACTGGCCAAAAAAAAAAAAAGAGAGAGAAGAAAAAGAAAGTTGTGTGTCAAGTCCAGATTCAACCTTTTACATGTGGATAACTAGTTTTCTCAGTACCATTTTTTATTTTTTCCCCCATTTTACTGATACGTATTAGTGCAAGATTTAAGGTTTACAATGAAGTTGAGAATTTTGTGCACATACGTATTTTGTCAAGGTGACCAGGACTTTCCCACTCTCCTTTTGTCCGTTCCCCCACCCTCCCCCACCCTACCCCGTGCTTCACTTTGTTTTTCGTTTTAAGTTCCATAAGAGTTGTGATCTGGGTCTCTTATATCAAAAAGACCATTTGATGTTTCACCTTCTGCTTCTGACTCACTCCACTAAGTGTGATGTTCTCAAGTTTCTTCCATTTGCCTGTGAAAACCTCCACACTGTTGGACCTTACAGATGCATAGTATTCCATTGTGTATAAGTACCACAGTTTGTGTATCCACTGATCTGTTGATGGGTATTTTGGTGACTTCCATATTTTAGCTATTGTTAGTTGTGCTGCTATGAACATGGGTATACAAATATCTCTATTGTATGTTGTTTTGCCCTCTTTTGGATATATTCCCAGGAGGGGTGTCGCTGGATCAAAGGGAGTATTTATTTCTAGTCTTTTGAGAGATCTCCATACTGCTTTCCAGAGTGGTTGTACGAATTTACCTTCCCACCAGCAGTGCAGGAGGGTTCCTTTCTCCCCACAGCCTCGCCAGCAATGATTACTATTTGACTTGGTGACATAGGCCATTCTCTCTGGCATTGTTTTGATTTGCATCTCTCTATGGCCAGAAATGTTGAACATCTTTTCATGTATCTATTGGCCACTTGTACTTTGTGAGTGAACTGCCTCTTCATTTCATTTGCCCACTTTTCAATAGGATCCTTTATTTGGGTTGGCTTACTTTTCTTCAGCTCCCTGTATACTCTAGTTATGAGCTTCCTATCTGAGTTGGTGGTGGTGAATATTTTTCCCAGTCTGTTGGTTCTCTTTTTACATTGTTGATAGTTTCCTTTGCTGTGCAGAAGCTTTTTAATTTGACAAGATCCAATTTGTTAATAATGGGGATAACGTCTTTTGCTCTTGGTGTCTTATCAAGGCAGTCTTTGCCTACCCCTATGTCTTAGATATTTGCCTAATTTTTCTTCTACCAGGTTCAGTGTTTCACTTTTAATGTCTACGTCTTTGACCCACTTTGATTTGATTTTGGTGCATGGTGATAGGTGTGTAACTATATTCATTCTTCTGCACGTAAATGTCAGTACCATTTTTTAAACAGGCTATCTTCTCCAGCATATTTTGGGCCCTCTGTCAAAGAGCAGAAGGCTGAAGGTGCATGAAGTTGTCTCTGAATCTTTTCAGTTCTGTTCCAGTGGTTCACCTGTTATTGTGCAATACCATGTGTTTTTTTTTTAAAAAATCACTATTTCTTTGTAATATAACTGGATACTGAGAACTGTGATATCTCCTGATATTTTGTTGCCTAAAATTGCTTTGGCTATTCTGTGATTTTTTTTCACATTGCATATTAATTTAAAAAAATTTTTTTCCTATTTCTGTGAAAATGCTACAGAACAAAGAATTTTAAAGAAATCTGAAAAATAGTCTAAGCTGTTCAAGAAAGACATAATATAGAATATATTCTATTTGCAATATTGGAAACTAAATACTTTGAAAAAATAGTAAAAAGTTTAGTCAGCTCTCAGTTTTTATGGACATAATTAGAATGCTATTAAGAGTGTACTAAATATCACTTTGCTCTGCTAGCTATCACAACAAACTTCTTGACTAGTACTTTATTATGTTAACTATATATCAGAATATTTAGGTATTTAAAATACTGATACAAGTGACTCATCTTTGATTAATAAAATGAGGTTCTATGGTGATATCTATGCATGTTATATTTTATACACCTCCTATGTCAACATAGTAAATTAAAATAATCTTATTTCTCTCCTGCGAAATAACAAACCACATACCTCTTTAGGTATTCCTTTGCAGTCTCATTCTACTCTGCAGGATACTACAGAACAGCGCTTTTCAAATTTCAATGAGTCACTTAACCATGTGAGAATCTTGTTAAAATGCAGACTCTGACTCAACTGGTCAGTGCAGGGGTCTCATATGCTGCTCTGACATGACACTAATGCTACTTGGTTTTGGATAACGTCAGTTAAAATTTTCCAGTAATTACATAAAAAGCAGGTGAAATAAAATTTAATAATGTAGTTATTTAACATAATATATCCAAATAATATAAAAAGCTAATTACATATTTTTCTTATATTACTTTTGTAATATCATTTAACAGCATATCTCAATTTAGATCAGCACACTTCAAGTGCTCAGGATCCCCATGTGGCTCAGTGGCTGACGTGCTAAACAGCACAAGTACAGAATGACAATTTCAGAAAGACAACTGAAGCACGACAGGCATCCAGAACGCTGCACGGCAAGGCAAGACGGGCACCTGGAATGCTCTAAAGTAAGGCACAGTGGGGCATCACTTAGACTGCTGGAAATCCTACAGGGAACATGGGCAAAGCTAAAGAGAAGTGGTAGGTACAGTCCAACTGGGTCCAACTCCTCTAAATTGAAGAGCTCAGGGAGAAGCGTATGTATGACTTTCCATTTTAGTTAGATAAAATAAACTGCAGAAACTTGTTTTTAGAGCTGGGTATGGTGCTGCAGGCTTGTAATCCCAACACTAGGAGAGGCCGAGACAGGAAGATTGTGAATTCAAGTCCCACCTAGGTAACTTTCATAGTTGGGACCATGATTCAAGATAAACATTTGTCAAAAAGTCTGGGGATGTCTTTCAGAGTGAAGGCCTTGGATTCAATTCTCAGTAAAGAAAAAAATTTTAGATTATAGATGAGAGTTGAATGATTTTAAAAAGTTCTTAGTTTGATCAGGTATGACTATGTGAGGAAATGTCCATTTAAAAATATGTACTGAAGTATGTACAATGTGCATAAAATAAAAATGACACATGAAAAAATATGATTGATATCAAATACAGCTCAGACAAAAAAATCATTAAAGCAAGTATGACTATTCTTGAAATTGTTCAGTCTGGATAATGAGTAATCAGAGATTTATTATATCTTTGTTGTTGTTGTTGTTATTGGCAGTACCGAGATTGAATCCATAGTTTTTGTCCTGAACTACATTCTGAGCTTGTTTTCATTTTTTATTTTGAAAGGTCTCAATAGGTTGCCAAATTGCCCAGGCTGGGCTGAATTCCTGATCTTCCTAGAGTGCTGGAATTACAGGAGTGTGCTACCACACTTGATTTACAATTTTCTGTTTCTGTGACAGGTAAGCTTAACTGCCAACTTGGCTGGATTAAGAGAACCCTATAGACATGACTGGATCTTGGGGATGTAGGCCCAGCGGGAGGCAGTTATAGAGGCATGGTGCTAGGTGCTTAGTCCTTTCCTCTCTGCCTCTGTCCCCTGTGCTTGACCACTTTTAATGGTACGGTTTCATGGCACTGGATATTCATAATGACATGCAGCCATTCCTATGAGCCATTTAATAGCTTTTTCATTGTGTAAAATTGACTCTATATTCATCAAAGAGTAAGTCCTCATTCCCCACACCCCACCTGCAGCCCCTTGAACTCCATTCTAACTTCTGATTTTATGATTTCTGGTACTCTCAAAACCTCATCTAAATGCAGTCAGACAGTCTTTGTGACTGGCTTACTTCACTTAGCATCAGTAGTGTTTTCAAACTTCACTCATGCTGCACTGCAGAATTTCCTTCTTAAGCCAACTATTATTATTTAAGCTAAATATTTTTTAATATTTCACTATATGGTATACCACATTTTTCTTTCTTTTTTTCTGTTTTTACATTAATGATACATTGTGCAATATCCATTTAAAATTCTATGAAGAGTTTAATTGTACTCTCATATATCTCACATATGATACATACCTGGAAATATCTTATGTACACTTGAGTCTAATGCATATGCTGCTGCTGCTGGGAATTCTCCAACTATTATCGTAGAACTGCTTACTTTTTCCTTTCATTCAAGCCTTTAAAATCTCTCTCTCCCTCTCTCTGTCTCTCCTTCTCTCTCTCCCTTTCTTTTTCTTTCCCTCTCTCCCTGTGTGGGTGGGTGATAATGGGGACCGAAATGAATCGAGGTATGCTCTGCATATGCTTTTGTGTGCCAGAGCTTTACCACCATGCCATACCCCCAGCCCTTTTTAAAAAATTGAGACAGAGTCTCATTAAAGTTGGCCAGGCTGGACTTAAACATATGATTCTTCTGCTTAGCCTTCCTAAGTATCTGGTATTACAGAAATATACCACCATACTCACCTAATTGTTAAAAATTTTGCTTTATATTCATGGTATGGCATTAGATGTAAAACTATCATTTATCATTATGTCTTCTGCCTATAAAAATCTTTCATTAAAATCTAATGTCCTTTTTGTCTTTTGTAATAATTTTTAAAGATTATTTTTCTGGTATTAGTTAAATAACACTTGCTCTCTTTTGGTTGTGAATTACACAGAATATCTTTTTTTATTTGTTAGGGTCTTTAAAGTGAGTCTCTCTTAGACAGCATATAGTAGAATCATATGGTTTTATCTATTATTTCAATCTGTCTTTTCATTGGAGGCTTAATCCACTTAACACAAGTAACTGATATTATTTCTGTCACCTGGCATATATCCTCACATGCCTTAAGAGATTTTAGTTTGGTCAAGATGGCAGCCAAGTAACAGATGCACAGTGTCTCCTCGTGGACCCACTTAAAAAGTTGGAAATATAGTAAAAAAAAAAAAAAACCCACCTGTTCAATGTAGCTAGTACAGGAATAAGCATTGCAACAACTGAAAGGAGACCAGGGGAAAATCAGAAATCCTGAAGAAACATTGAAGTGGGAGAAAAAAACAGTAGGCCAAGAGGCCACCCCAGGATGACTGCAAATAGCTGGGAGCCACTGGCACCTGCAGATGGAGGGAAGCCTGGCCAGACTCCAGAACCTCTGACTGAGCTAGGAGAAAAAGGAGCAGCCCAGCAACTGAAAGGAGCCCAGGGGAAACTCAGAAATCCTAACAACATATCCGAAGTGGAGTAAAAACAGCAGTCAAGAAAGCAGCCCCAGAATGACTGAAGGTGACCCTGAGCTGCTGGCACCCACAGAAGAAAAGCCCACACAGAACCACAAACTGAGTGAGGACCCCACAGAAGTGGGAATTGACAGCAGCTGGCAGCCCCAGCCTCCAGAAATGAGCCTGCAGGTAGTTCATAATATAAACGCAATGCAAGGTCTCCCAGAAAAAGCCTTCTGGAGCTGAGATCAGAAGCAGTGCTTGGCAGTCATAACCGGTAGTGGCATAAATAGGAGCCATTAAAAAAAAAAAAGAGCCTGAGACCAAACTGTTTAGAGTAAAAGAAAGCTCAGAGGAACACATCAGGTTTTTGGAGTCACTCCTAAAAGTGCCTAGTAAGAAGATGGCACAAGAAACAGTTACAAAGAGGACTGAAAGGCTGCCGACCCCAAGGGTGGAGACCCCTACCATCACTGGAGAAAATCCAGGGAGGCAGAAGAGCTTTGCTGGGGGACTGGAGGTGACTATGACACCTCAGAGGCCATCAGGCTGTTAGGACCTCCCTCAGTGTCCACTCTCAGCATAGAATTGGGAGGAATTTTGGCTCACCTCACATACCCTCATACTCAAAGAAACCTATTGGCTAGTCTTTAAAGTGAAGCGTTTCAACAACAGAAACATGGGAAGAAGGCAACAGGACACCCACAGAAATACCTGAGATCCCAGAAATTAATGTCATAGATCCTGAAATAGAGCCACTCATAGGGAAGGAAGTCAAAAAGCAAATAAACAAATCAAACTGCCAATTCAAATAAGATATTCTCAAAGAAATGCAAGCAATGATCAGTGGGCTTAAAGGAGAACTTACTAATCGAATAGTGGTCCCAATAGAGACAAAGCTCCATTTTAATCCAGAAGTGGATATTTTCAAAAGAGATCTAGCTGAAATTCAGGACATAAAAAGTACATTTGAAAGCAGGGGAAGTTGACTCAAACACTGTGAAGACTGAATTTCAGAACCTGAAGACAAAGCCAAGAAAAAAAATGCTATGATTAGGCACAACTCTAAATTTAGAAATGAACAAAGTAGCTGGATATAACAGCTGATAGATGATTCAAAGAGAACCAATCTCACAATTAGAGGTGTGGGAGAAAGAGAAGAAGATAGCACCAAGGATATAAAGAATTTATTCACTGAAATAATGCAAGAAAAATTTCCAAATCTAGAAAAAGAAATTAATCTTCCAGTAGAAGAAGCTTACAAAACACCAAATAGCCTTAACCAGCAACAAGATTCACCATGACATACCACAATCGAAACCTCAGAAATACAAAATAAAGAGAGAATATTAAAAGCATCAAGGGAAAACCAGACACTATTCTACTAATCCCATTCAAATTACTGTGTATTTCTCAATTCAAACTTTGAAGGCCAAGATAGCCTGGAGCAAAATCTTTCAAGCTTTAAAAGACATCAAGTGTCAACCCAGGTTCTTGTACTCAACAAAATTATCCCTGAAAATAGGAGAAGATAGATAAAATGATAAACCAAATCTGGCAAAATGTTAGACATTAGTGAAATATGAGTAAATAATTTATGAAAGTTAAAAACTTCTGAAATAAGTATGCCCTTATATTTACTGATTTATGTGTTATATACTTATGTAATATCTATATCTATTATCTGTATCTGCATAAATATATGTTCTTTTAATGTAGCAATTCACTTAATTGGTCTTTGATGTAAGTTTACCCTAAGAAAAATGACAGATGCAATGATAACCTGAACGTCTTTTGAATGTACAAACATTTACCTTTCAGTACTCAGCTAAGAAATTTGAAATTTAACTTCTTTTTCTTTCTCACATTTTCTAGTCTTATGAATTTCACTGTTCTAGTTCTTTTCAGTGGACAGGTGGGTGAGGCCATGTTAAAGAATATCAACAAAGATATAGTAAGATACATAAAAAAGAACTTGTGGCAAATCATCCCAATAAAGGGCTCTGCTTGATACAGAGAAGAGGCATCAAGATATGGCCCCTTCAGCCCATTCTAAGTGTAGGAGGCTGAGCTAAGGAGTGGTGAATTGAGTGGTGAAGTGAATCAGGCACAGAAAATTAAATATGTTAAATATCACATGGTTTCTGACTGGGAAACCCAGAACACAAGTATTCTATAGAACCAAATGGGTGTGATAGTGGGAGTTACAGAGTGATGGGGAAGGTGTGGGAGGGAAAAAATGGGGAGGGGAAAGGATTGTAATGTTGATGTAATATATATATGTGCACAAAATACTCCAGTTCATTGTAAACATTATGTATCTCATATATATATATATATATATATATATATATATATATATATATATATATATATATATATGGTGGAGGGAAAAAGAGATTTTTGCACCTTATTTCTTGCATCACTATCTCTTTGTTGGTACTGAAGCAATTTTTTTTGGTAGTGCAATGTCTAAATTTGTTTCTCATTTCCATTTCTGTATAGTCTATAGCAATTCATTTTTGTGTACTCTGGAGATTACATTTAACATTTTAAAGCTATAAATTTCTAATTTGAATTTATGTCAGTTTGACTTCAATAACATACAAAAACTGTTCCTTTACAGTTTTGTCCTGATGTTTTTTAGGTACTGATGTTACAAAAATACATTTGTATACATTATGTGCTCAAAACAACCTAACAATTATTTTAAACACATTAATCTTGTGAATTACATAAAAATGAAGCTAAAAATCAAAGGTACGATAATATCAGCATTTGGAATAATTGGTTTTTGAATCTTAAATCGTGTCAAAAATAAAAAGTAGAGTTGCAAACAACTGTTACATTACTGCTAGCTTGCTCTGTTACTGCCCACCCTTTAATACTAATGTCTTTGTCTTTTATAGCCCTTTTTGTTTAAAGCTTATTTCTTTCAATATTCGTGTAATTCCACCTGCTCTCCTGCCTGTTAATTGCATGGAACATCTTCTTCCATTTGTTTGTGTCTTTGAATCCAACAGGCGTCTCCTGTAAACTGCACATCGTTACATCATGTGGTTTCATCTAATAAAATCTTGCATCTTTTTTCTTTCTCCCTGCCCCCCCTTTTTTGACAGGGTCTTGCTCTGTACTCTTGGCTCCTGAACTCACTGTTTAGCTCAGGCTGGCCTTGAACTCAGAGCAATCCTCCAGCCTCTATTCCCAAATGCTGGGATTGCAGACATGCCCTGTCAGGCCTGGCTTATGTGGTCCTGGGGAATCAAATGCTGATCTTTCCTTGAACTTGGTAGGTAAGCGCTCTAACTGCTGTGATATTCCTCCAGCCCCAAGATTTCCATTTCTTTATACAACTTCAAGTTGTTCTTGGCCTTTCATTTTACATTGCAGGGTTCCATTGAGCAAGGCAACTACAGAGGTAATAATTTCTCTCAACTTTTATCTGGGTATATCTTAACTTCTCATTCATTTTTGAAGGACAGTTTTGCTGAAGATAGGACTTGGAATGACAGTTTTTTTTTTCTTTTAGCACTTTGGGTATAGTGGCCCACTATCTTAGGCCTTCAGTTTCTAATGAGGAATCTGTTCATAATCTTCGTGTTTATCCTGTTACAAACTTTCTCTCTTGCTGCTGCCTAGTCTGAAAAGAATACATCTCAGTGTGGGTCTCTGAGTTTGTCCCAACCATTGTCATTGAGCTTCTCTGCTGCTTATATTCATGTTTTTCAATTATTCTTTATTTCTTCAAGTAGCTTCCATTCCCCCTTCATCTTTTCTCCTCTAGAATCTTCGCAAAGCATCTTTTGATCTCAATTTTGTCCCACAAGTGCCTTAGCATCTTCACTCTCCCTCCATTTCTTTTCTGTCTGCTACTCAGCCTTGTTAATTTCCATTACCAACCTTCACATTCATGGATTCTTATGCTGGCTCAGACCTGCTTTTGAATTTCCCTAGTGATCTTTTATTTTGCTTAGTGTGCATTTCAGCTACAAAATTCTTTTGCTTTCTTAAATTTTCTTCATTTTATTCATATATAATTTTCATGACTTTTTTCACATCTTTTAATTCACTGCATATCTTTAATATAGTTCTTTTAAAGTCGTGCTTTGGAGACAACTTTTTTTTTTTTCGGGGACAGTTTCTGTTGATTGATTTTTCTCTTAAATGAACCATACTTTCTTGTTTCCCGTCCTCTGATTTTTTTTTTTTGAAAGCTTCATTTAAAATCTAATGATGTCGTATCTCTGGAAACCAAATGCTCTTCATGTCCCAGGCTTCGTCTTCATGCTTGTCACTGTTGATGATAGTGACACTGAAGTCTCTGTGCTGATGACCAGACTGAGGTATGAACCGAGGGTCTTCTCCGATGTGAGTCTTCCTCTGAATGGGCATAGTATTTTTTAAGTTTTCCACACATACACTGTTGTTTTTGAATGTCTTTAATGTCTGGTTCCAGGGAGGAAAAAAAAGAAGAAAAATGGAAAAAAAAATGTGTTCTTTAAGCCACATGAAGGAGTGGCCTGTAATAATGGAGAAGAGGTTCAAGACTGTTCCTCTACACCCATATATTTGTCTGTACCTCTGTGATCAAAGCAGTGATCAGATATGGGAGAACATACCCCTGATATTTGGAAAATGAAGTAATTTTTGATAATCTGGCTCCCACAAGCTATGTGTGTGTGTTGTTCCAAAACTCTGCACAACTGCCCACCACAGGGCGAGAAGTGGGAAGTAGGTAGCTGCTACTGTGCTAAATGCTAACATTGACTCAAATGAACTGCAATTTACATTTAAGCCATCACCTGAAAGGTGTAAGACTTAAATAGGCTCTAGCAGTCCAGAAGAGTTATTTTAGAATAGACTCTGCCAGTATAGTTTTTGTCTAGATAGGGAGACAGATTCCTAATGATTCACACTCCAACATCCTCCCAACATACTCTGACTTTTTGTAAAGATCAACTGAATGCTAAAAAATTAAAATAACTGCACAAATAACAGTATATAAATAACAATGTATGTCCTGTTTATGACTTAAGTTCTTTCCCAACATAGTCAATGTAAAATATTTACTAAACAAAGCTGTCCAAGGCGAGTCCTTTTTGTTTTCTAATAATCATTTTTCAGTGAAATATACTATAGACTCATTTGTTGCTAGGCCCCTGACTCAAATATATGTAAACATTTGCTCTGTAGTAGAACCTATAGATTTAATGGAACATAAATAAAAGCAATGAAACAGCAAACTACTAAATTAGTACCTTTCCTTTTTATTTTTGAGACCAGGTCTCGCTCTGTACTCCAGGTTGGTCCTGAACTCACTATGTAGTCCAGGATGGCCTCGAACTCACAGCAATCTTCATACCTCAACCTCCAGGGTACTGGGATTATAGGAGTGTGCCACCATGCTCAGCTTATGTGTCCCTGAGGAATTGAACAGAGGGCCTTATGCTTGCTAGTCAAGGGCTTTAATCACTGAGCTACACTCGCAGGCCTACCTTTTCTTAATTTAGTATCCTAACCAATTTCCCACAAAAACCCAACAAAGTACAATAGAATATGGCTTTCGCCTCCTGGTATGAGGGCTTTTTCTCTCCTGGCTATATTTTCTTAATATTCCTGTTCTCATATTGGCAAGGAAATATGTAATGTATATTAAAATGATTATAATTTAAAATATTAATAGTAGTTGTTACTGGCCAAAATACATATGACCTGGAACTGACACAATTTAGGAAGAATGGCATGCTGCCACTGCCGCCTTGCTGTGCAGAAACTTGGGAACCACACCACCACCAAGGCTTTGCAGGCTGAACAATCACAGCAGTCCTACTACTCACCAGGAGCCGTAACAACTGTTTTGCTTCCATGCCTGAGATCAAATCCAAGGCCTCATGCTTGCTAAGTATGTGCTGCAGTGCTGAGCCTCATTTCAGCTCTCACCAAACTAGCTTCTGGACTGCACCCAGTGACTTCTAACATCAAATGATTTGTCAGTTCTCTTTAGAGTCCTCAATTTCCTTACTGTGGAACCCTATAGAACACACAATTGTTGCTATAATAAAACTGTTAAAAATTCATCAGGTAAGAAAAATATTCATACATATATTGATGGTAAGTATGTTAAAGGTGTGCTGACCATTCTGTGCTTATCTGTTCCTGAGGTCTGCAATGTGTACAAAGAGCCACATTACAGCAGACCTTGATAGTCTACCCGGGCTATTGACACAGCCTCCCCTTGTATATGGAGCTCCTGAAATGCCATGTGATTGATGATGTCAACATACATCTACCATAGCAGCATGCAGGCCCCTTATAAGTAGAGACTAAGTCTAACTTTTCTCTGTATTCTTGACAACTAGTATAATTCCAAGAGGTGGGTATTAACTTAAACAGTCTTAAAAAATAGCATTAGATTAAAAAATAGTTTTCACACTAATTAGCACAAATAAATATGACAATAAAAAAGCCATTAAGTGGAATACATTTCATAGTCTTATGACAAAATTTCCACATATTGATCCAAAGTAGAGTTGACATTTTAGGCTTATATTTATTTAATTCAAAGAAACTTAATATTGTAAAATGTGGTCAAGAGCTACCACCCATAAATTTTCTTAAGTATACTTTTATCAATTCTATGTTTAACACTCTAAATTAATATCTCATTAAATATATGAATAAGAATTACAGTTCAGGTGAAACCTCTTAAATCATAACTAAACATGTATGTCTCTCTCATTTATAGGTTACACAAATATATACAATGATTTTAAGTATTAATCCAATTACAATTCAGGAATTAGAATTCAAAATTTAATTCTTAAAAATTCAGATAACACAATGAAATCAAAGCTCACCGTTTGATCCATGGAATTTTGGTGTGAAAAGATAAATCACTTTAAACTTATAAATTGCTACTTATCCTTTTAATGAATTTATTATGGAGATTTTAAATGCCAAAATAGAAAAATAAATGCTCCTTGAATGCTGTTTTTTTTTTCTGTTTTCTTTTGTTGTTGTTATTTGTGTATTTAAGATTAAACTCAGGGTCTTTTCACTGAGTTGTATCCCCAGGTTTTAAATTTTTTTTAAATTTTGAGACAGTGTCTCACTAAACTGCACAAGCTGAGCTATAACTTATAATCCTATATCAACTTTTGAGTACTGGGATGACAGGGATGCACTATCATGCCCATCCTGAAAGCTGTGTTTTTCTAGTCATGTTATGTTATATTATATTATATTATATTATATTATATTATATTATATTATAATATGAAGTTTGAGGCCAACCTGGACAAGTTAGCAAGACTGTCTTGAAACAAAAATTTAAAAATGTTTGGGATACAGTTTTTATATTAATAAAAATGAGCTTACTTACCAAATGTCAAGCTCTGTATTGGACAAACAAAACATAGAAGTTAAAAAAAAAAAAGCAAAAAAATCTCTAGCAAATTCAGAAAAGGATTTACCAAAATTAAAAATGTATCTTTGTAACTCTTCTGAAAGTTGGAAATTATTTTTTAAAAGCCTTAAAAAACATCATCTCTAACAATTAAATAAATACCAACATGTGGAGCTATTCAAAAGAGTTAATTTAAAAAAGTAAATTTGGGCAGGGAGCTTAGCTCATCAGTTAAGCAACCTGCCTATCAAGCACAAGGTCCTATGTTCAATTCCCAGGCCACCACATATGTAGGATGGGACACATCTGTAATCACAGTCCATGAGAGGTTGAGGTAGAATGATCAGTGAGTTCCAATGAGTTCAGCAGCAGCATGACTAGTCTCTGTTAAAAAAAAATGAACTTGACAAAATATAACTAGAACAAGTGTTTTGAATGGTGACACATTAAAGAAAGTGTACCAGAATGTAGCTCAATGCACTGTCACAGTGTTCATCAAAAAAAAAAAAAACTTCCTGCTACAAAATAAAGTAGGCTATCTAGAACTACACAGACTGATATACTAACACAAATTAGTTATAATTTATGCACTGTGTCTGCTCTCTTAGTAGCAATGGTTTGATATCCATCTTTTTATAATCAGCCAATTAATAACTCAACTAAATGAAATGTGAATTTTATATACTTGTAGAACACGCACTAAGTTTAATAATTAACTGTGGATAGCACAAAAAGTGACATTTTATATTCTTCTTATATTTTCCAATGTTTTAACAATGAAAAATGGATTACTGTTGTAAAAAGAAAACAAATGCAGACTTTTTAAAAAGAATTAGTGAAAAGAATATTAGACAGTCAGATTTCTTGTAAGTTGACTCCTAAGGTAAAACACAAGTTTCATTCTTATGTTTATGTAATGCCAATATTTTTCTAAAAGGATCTCACTTACAGCTGTTCTTGAAGCTCCACAATGATATACTCTAGCTGTTCCTTTTCCAATTTATGTGCCAGATCAGAATCTTCAATCCTTTGAAGCAGAATTTTATTCTGGGAGACGCATTCTGACAATTGGTTCTCTCGAAGTCTCAAGAGTTCTTCAAGATAACCCTGAAAAAAAAGTATCATCAGAATAAAAGCAACTATAGTGTTTATATTACAAAAAGTCATTATTGATGAACTAGCAAAACAAATTGTTTAATAAAATATTAACATATATTCTCATTCTTTGAAGATCATTTCTAGAGTCTGAGAAAATATGGAATTTAAGGTAAAATTTAAACTAAGCTCTACAACAGTGAGAAATACTTATCTCCTAGCTTCAGAGTAAAGACCTAATTAAAATGTCACCTCTATGTGATTTTAAAAAAGGCAGATATTAGCATTTTGGCATTACCATGTCAGTCAGAGCAAGTGTGACGTTTTTGGTAGGTCTGCAGGGTCTACTACTAACTGTTGTATCTCCTCATCCTCACTCTGGGTTGTCTTTATATTCTGCTTTCTGGGAAACTACTGATTTGATTCTCTAAAATCTTTTTCATGAATTTTTAAATTTTTAAATTTCACTGGCTCGTTCATGTTTTTTATGACTACCTCCTTCTCACAGCATTCCTTTCTGTATTTTTTCTTTTGATGGGGATTAAACCCTTGGTCTTTCCCATGCTAAGCACCTGTCCTACCAATGACATATCCAGCCATACAGTCCATCTTCTAGTCTTTTCAGCTGCAATGTGTTTTCAAAGTCTTTTGAAGATATTATTTAGAATCTCACATTGTTATGAAAATACTTTTATCTCATTACATGTTATTCTCTTCTTTCAGCTTTATGATATTATTAAAAGTAACTCATACTGTCTCTCTCCTTATGGGCTTCTTATTCATATACTGTCCTGAACATTCCTAATTCTTAATCATTCTGTGATAAATTCTCAAAAATTAAGAAAATTTCAAAATGAAATAGTTCTCTTGTATCTTAATATAAACCGTATGTATTTTCATGTATGTGCAATTAAAGAATATTCTTATCCATGACGTAGATCAATGCCCACTAAAGAGCAGTGCAGTGTTCTCCTTTAGTCATACTCTTTTGCCTCCCCTGTAAGGACAGCTATATCCTGAGATTTATACTGATTATTCCCCATTTTCTCCTTAGGTTTATCAGAGGCATGTATCATCCTAATTCATACATTGATTTGTTTCCCTGAGTTTCTCAATACTCTTGAAACCTGCTCTTCCATTGACACTAAAGAGTCTAGCTATGTAGTTCATTTGCTCTCATAATGTATACTTGGGTGAAGGTGATGGTGTACTTACTCTACAGACAAAGGCCATTTGGGTTATCTGAAGTTTTCCTCAACACAGTCAATACTGGTGTGAACACATTCAGTTGTATGTCTCCTGGTATACAACATCCAATAGTTCCAGGTGCATCCAGGAGTAGAATTGCTTGGGCCTTGGCCATGCACACCTTCACAGTTACCAGATCATGTCAAATTGTTCTTACCATTATAATATTTAATTTTTATATTAATCATAATCTACCTGATATTATACTTATATGACCTTTTATTATTAACATTATACTGAATTCCTTTAATTTATTGAAAATATTTTTTTAATTCTCTGAAACAGTTAATACACAAATGCTACAACACAGAGCTCACTGCTGTTAGAATTTCTGGTAAGAGTTTATTTCCAAAAGCATTCAAGCCATTTAGTATTTGTGTTACACTCTCACTAATTATCACTGATTATTATCAGATGATTATTTTGGTGAAGGGTAGACAGATCTTAAGCTACTTATAAATTTTTAAATGGTTATTAGTCTGTCAGAGTTCCTCTCTCCATCTTCTTTGAGAGAGCCTTTTATCATTCTTTTTCTTTAAACATTTTTTTGGTAAATGAATGAATTCCAAATTCAGTAACACATCAGAACTACAGGGTCTGGGGAATCAGTGAATATCTACATACACCCCTTTTTCAGAGGTTCACTCCTTTCCCATCTGACTATTGCTTCTCTTTCTACACTGTCATTCATGTTGGGACCTCTTTATGTGATTATTTTTATGCATCTGATAAGACAGACAACTGTCTATAGTCAGTTTTTGTGCTTGGTCCATTTCACTGAACATTATTGACACTAAGTGGCCCAATTTTTATTCAAATGCTTCATATCTTTCTTTATGGCTGCATAGTTTTCCATTGCGGGTAAGTACCACATCATCTTTAACCATTCCTCTACGGATGGGCAGGTAGGTTGTTTCCAGGATTTGGCTATAATGAACTGTGGCACTATAACATGGATATGCATGTGTCTTTTTGGGAAGCTGACTTTACTTCTTTTGGAAACAAGCCTGGTGGAGTAATAGCTCAATCAAATGGAATTTCTATTCTCAGCTTTCTAAGGACCCTCCAGACTGATTTCCATACTGTTGTACTAGCTTGCCTTCCCACCAGCAGTGGACTGGAGCTCCTTCTTTCCACACCCTTGCCAACAACTGTTTTTTGAGTTCTTGACCATTATTACTGGAGTGATATGAAACTTCAATGTTGTTCTTATTTGCATTTGTCTAATGATCAATGATGAGAACACCCTTTCATATGCTTGTGGGCCATCTGTACTTCTTCTGAGAAGCTTCTTTTCATCTCAGCTGCCCACTTCTTGATGGGATCATTTATTTTAGTGTGTTTTGTGTTTTTCAGTTCACTGTATATTCTAGATACCATTCCTTTGAAGTGTTAATGGTGGATATTTTTTTCCCCACTGTGAGTTGTCTCTTTACCTTGCTGATCATTTCTTTTGTTGTGCAAAAGCTTTTTAATTTAATGTAGTCCCATTTGTTGATTCTTGCTAAGATTTCTTGAGCATTTGGGGACCTGTTCAATCCTTTCCTATCCCGGTGTCTTCTAGGGTTTTACCGTCTTCCAGCAGGTTCAATGTTTCTGTTTTGAAGTCTAGTTCTTTGATTCATTTTGATCTGATTTTAGTGTATGGGAACAGGTATGAGTCTAGTTTCATTCTCCTGCATGTGAAGTGGGTGTAGAGTACCATTTGTTGAAGATACGGTCTCTCCAGGGGATGGTTTGGGCTCCTCTGTAAAAGATCAGGTGACTAAGGATGTTTGAGGGTTTTTTTTTTTTTTTTTTTGGTATCCTCAGTTCTGTTCCACTGGTCCTGTTGTCTATTTTTGTACTAGTACCATGTATATTTAATTGCTGCTGCTTTGTAATATTTTTTGAAGTCTGGAATTATTAGTCTTCCAGCTCTTCCCTTGTTACTCAGCACTGCTTTAGAGATTTCTGGTTTGTACCAATTTTAAGGTTGTTTTTCTAGTTATGTGAAGCATATATTTGGCATTTTCATTGGTATTGCATTGAATCTGTAACAGTAGCTTTGGAAGCATCGCCATTTGACTGTATTACTTTTTCTTCTCCAGGAACATGGATATCTTTCCATTTTCTAAAGTCCTCTTCAATCTCTTTCTTTAGGGCTTCATAGTTCTTTTTTGTTGTTGTTGTTGTTGCTATTATAAAGGGGGTTGTTTTCTTGATTTTTTTTCTCTTTAGATTCATTATTAATGCATAGGAACGCTACTGACTTGTGGGTATTGATTTTATAACCTGTTAACATCATTGAATTTTTTAGTTCTAAGAGTCGTTACGTTGAATCCTTAGGGTCTTCTATGTAGGATATCATTTCATCTGCAAAAAGAGACATCTTTACTTCTTCCCTTCTGATGTGTATTCCTTTTATTCCTTGCTCCTGCCTGATGGTTCTTGCCAAAAATTTTAAGCACTATGTTGAGTAGTAGGTGTGACAATGGCCAACCTTGTCGTGTTCCTGAATTTAGTGTGAATGCTTTCAGTGTTTCTCCATTTAGGATTATATTGGCTGAGGGGTTGTGGTAAATAGCTTGAATCATGTTGATGTAGGGTACCTCTATTCCTATTTTCTTCAGTCTTTATCATAAATGGGTGTTGGATTTTGTCAAATGCTTTTTCTGCATCAATTTAGATAATCATATGATTTTCATCTTTGCATCTGTTAATGTGATATATTACATTTACTGATTTGCATATGTTGAACCATCCCTGCATGGTGGAATGAAGCCTACTTGGTCATGGTGTATACTCTTATTTATAATTTCTGCATTCTATTGGCAAGAAATTTATTGAGTATTTTTATATCTATATTCATTAGGGATATTGGCCTGTATTTTTCTTTTTATGTTGGGTCTTTGTCTGATTTTAGAATTAGAGTTATGGTTGCTTCAAGAAATGAGCTGGGCACTTTTCCTTCCTTTTCAATTTCTTGGAAAATGTTTTGTGAGCATAGGTACTATATCTTCTCTAAAATTTTTATATAGTTCTGCTGGGAGTTCATCAGGTCCTGGGCTCTTCTTGGCTGGAAATGTTTCTATTACTTTGTCAATTTCATAGGTGGATATTGGAATATTCAGATGTTTAATTTGTTCTTCTTTCAGTTTTGGTGGTTGATATATGTTTAGGAACTCATCCAATTCTTTTAGATTTTTAAATTTATTGCAGTATAAATTATCAAAGTAAATTATTATCCTTTGGATTTTCTTGTTATCTGTTATAATTTTGCCTTTTTAAAAATTCCTGATTGTATTGACATAGCTATTCTCTTTCCTTTTTCTTTTTCATGAAGTGGGAAGAGACTTGTCAATCTTGTTTACCTTTTCAAAACCACAACTTTTTGTTTCATTTATTTTGTATTTTTTTTAAGTTTCTACTTCATTAATTTCTGCTTTAATTTTTGTAATTTCATTCTTCCTGTTAGGCTTGTTCTTATTTTTCTAGGACCATGAATTGTGAGGTTAGATTATTTATTTGGACATGCTCAGTTATTTTTATGTGTGCATTTATGGAAATAAATTTTCCTCTTAATACTGCCTTGTGTCCCAGAAGTTGTGTTGCAATGTGCTGCAATTGTCATTTGTTTTTGTGTACATTTTTATTTTCTTCCTTTATTTTTTTCTGTAACCACCCACTGTTCATTTAGAAGAGTTCTATTCCTTCTCCACTGGTTTTAGTTGTATCTTTTGTTTGTGGTGTAGTTGATTTCTAGTTTTATTGCACTATGATCTGACAAGATATGGGGGATTATATCAATTTTCTCGTGTCTGTTTAAGCTGGTCTTGAGGCCTACGATGTGGTCTATTTTGAGGAATGTCCGTAAGTGACTGAGAAATGTTTTTGTTGGATTAAAAATTATGTATATGTATTTTGTGTAGTTTGTTGTCTGAGTCAATCTTGTGTTCTTCCAACAGGTTAACTATTTTTTTCAAAGTTGAGGAATTTTGGATCTTCCTCTGGTTCTATTTGAGTACCCCTTGGTGGACTAGGAGGTTTCTGCAGCATCTTGCCCCCGTATTTTCTCATCTTGCTGAGTATTCCTTTGAGCACACTCTACTTTTTGATAGTACAGAGTGTTGTTCTATGGCTGTGTAATACACTGTCTATGTTACTGAGGTGGGATTTCTTGTTACAAGACAACTATTTCATTCTTTCCTGCATGATATTTGCTACTAAGTCTGTTTTGGAGAGGTTTTTCTGCTGTTAAAGCTGCCAGTGTTGGCAAACTTTTGCCTTCTGGCAGGTTGTGTGGGCAGTAGATGCTTCTGGGTATCACCAGTGATGGGTGGAAATGAGGTGCAGGCTGGGGGCTGGGTACAGCAACACTGATGCCTCTGTTGCACTGGTTCTGAGGTATAGGTAAGGGTCTGGGTGTGGCTACCTGGGTGCCCCTCATGTGCAGCAGTGATGGGTATAGAGTAGGTTTAGTTGTGTGGGCTCCAAGGTTTGGATGTGGGGAATAGATGCAGCTACGTAGGTACATCTGGTGCACTGCAATGAAGGGTGCCCAGTGGGCCCAGTCAAGTGGGGTCTGAGGTGCAGATAGGGGTCTGGCCATGGTTACCTGGGTGCCTTTGGCATGTAGCAGTGATAACTGCCAAGTAGGACCAGTTGTAAGCCAGGATCTGGGCCCAGGTACCTGTATACCACACTGTGCAGCAGCAATGGAGGTTAGGCTCAGATGTGGGTACCCTGAGGTTCAGGATGAAGGTCTACCATTGGCTACCTAAATGCCTCCAGTGTGCAAGAGAGTCTGGGTGCAAGAAAGCCTAGTCCTGTGAGCTCCCAGGTGCAGGTAGTGGGGTGCACCTGGATGCCTCCAGCACACGATAGTGTCTGGGCGTGAGAACGCCCAGTCCCGCAAGCTCCCTGGTGCAGGCAGGGGAGTGCTGGCAACTTTCTGGATGCTTCTGACACTCAATCTTGAGAGCCACTGTTAAACACGTATATCTCCGCCACCCCGTGCTGATCATTATTTTTGCTATTTCAAGTAATCAAAATTTGTTAAGCAGTTTCTCTTTTTTCTGTTATTGTTTTTAACTCCTGCCTTAAATTTCCATCTTGAGTGATACTGGACCTATAATTTCTGTTTCATTGTTGGTACACTAAAACAATTAACTAATGTTAAAGGATTATGGCTTTACTTTGACTCCAAGGCCTCATTTTTTTGTTTCAGAGATAGCTATACATGGAACTTGTAAAAAGTTATTTTCATTTCATCATTTTCATATTTTTACAATAGAAATTGCCTTCAGATACCATAATGGTATCTGTAGATATTACAATTGAGATACTAAAATATCATAACCTGTAGCTATTTATATCAATAAATACATTTATAAATTTAGCTTATAACCATTTTCTTATTTTTCACTTTTAATATTTATATTTGTTAATTACACTGAGTATCCCTGTCATATAGTATCTATGGATACAGATAAGTTTGAAAGGGGTGGGAGTATGGATATATAGAGAGTATGGTAAAAAAAAGTAAAGGTCACAAACTCAAGATAATGGGGCTTTTATTTCTGTTATACACTTCACTTTGCCTAGTATAGTCCTCAGCACACAAAAACTGTTAAAATACCTTATTTAAGAAACAAGACAAAACAGTACCTGCAAAACCAGCAGTAATAGAATCTGAGACAAGAGGACCCCAAGTCTGAGCTTAGACTGGGCAACTTAATGAATTGAGAGTGACTTGAGAGACCCTGTCTCAAAATGAAAATGAAAGGACTGGGAATGTTGCTACACATAGAGTGGCACAAAAATGGCAATAAGTACTACAAAAATAACAACTACCACCAAACAAAAGCAAAAAACAAACACCAAAAAAGACAAAATGTGCTTAGAAATTTACTGAGTTTTCACAGCAACCAGAGTTTCAAATATAAAAATTAAACTGACTAGAAAAAAATAAAGTTGGCTCTTTTTTATATTATATCTTGAAAATAAAAAAGTTTAACAAATGAAAATATCTCCTAAAACTTTGCCTGATTTCCAATTAAGAGGACAATTCCAAAACAGATGGTGCGTAGCAACAGGTATATAATTTTTTTTTCAGTTAGAAGATCTTTTGGTGCTAGCCATGGTAGTGCACACTCAGAATTCTAGTACCCTGAGAGTCTTAGACAAGCAAACCACAAGTCTGAGCCCAGCCTTGTTAAGTCAGCAATTGACACAAACCATGTGTCAGAGTCAAAACGAGAAAAAGTCTGGGGACACAGCTCAAACTTGAATTCAATCCATTCAATCAGGAAAAAAAAAAATCCTCTGTCAATGACAATGTTAACACATATAGTAAATGGCTTCTGACACCTCGTACATACCTTCTGTTCTACAGTAAGATGGTATTTCTGTCTGACCCTTTTACATTTGTTGAACCAGATGTTTTCATCCATGATGAAGGAAGGTCCCACATTCTCTGGAGTGCTGCTTTCACTGCCACTGCTTCCCAAAGTCCTGAGTTCCTCCTCATCGCTGCTGATGCTATCAGAACTAGGGAGCCCAAAGGAAAACAGAAAAGAATAACATGTCCCCATTTGTTTGTTAATGTTAAGACTCCTGTATTAAGTTGGTGGTGAGCACACTGCAAAATATTTATCAGTAAAAGGCCCTAGTTTCCTGGAAAAAAAATAACTTGTATAGGCTGCTGACTCTCATAAAAACAACCCTAGAGATGCTTCAGTTTAACAGATATTTACAGGTCAAAAAATTAACACAAGAACCCTGAGATTGGACAAAGAAAAAAAAAGCAAAAAGAACCAGAAACACCAGATGTATTGGTAAGTACTTTCTAGCTGGGATTTGGTAGCTTAGGTCATAATCAGAAGGCTAAGAGTGAACTCAGTATGTATTATCAACATTTGATTAGTGTAAGCATATAGCTAGTAGGAGACAAGTGTGTGTGTAGATACAAATATATGTCACATAGTTAAAATAGGAGTAGTGGGTCAACCTAAGAAGACTGTGCAATCTTTAGTAGTTTGGGTTAGCTTAGACAAGCAATATAGAGGTCTATTATTTTAACATCTGGATTATACTATTGATATTAATAGTACACTTTAATAAGTCAATATTAGATTTAATTAAATATAGTGAAGGTTTATGGCACCTGTTAATGTTGTGTGCAGAACAGTTAGAGTGTTAAAATAGTTGACCAGAATCTGTCCATGAGTTGTTCATATTAGATAGTATGGTAAATATAAACCTTTATTCAAAGTGTGGACATTGACATTGATAATGATCTTCATATTTAAGATATACCAACAAACATTCTATGGACCACATATAGTTTTGTATTCTTTTCCTTTTTAACCAAAGAGGGGAAGAGATTAAGGTCTCAACAGAATGCTGGACATTGAAAACACCTTCAAAATTAATAGTGAAATAAATTGAAAATAGTTAAAAATTCTAAAACCTGAGCAAACTCAAGAAAACACATAAGGCAGGAATAATCTAATAAAAGAATCTCTGGAATAGAGACAGAGTCTATCAAGAATACCTGAGCTTCAAATCACTGCAAAAGAACCATGGGGAAATGAGGTAATAAATCACCAACAAAAAGGCCTAATATTCCAGAAAATCATATCAGAAAGCTTGAAGCAGCAAGCCCATAGACAAAAAAGGCAAAAAGGTAGCTTATTTCTGGGCCCAGAAGCTCATATAGCACATAACAGAGATGCACAGGGAGCTCAAACTGGACATACTTGGAATAACAACATTAATTAATAATAAGAGGAACACAAAGAAGAAACAAATAATAAAGGCAATTCAAAAAATTAGGGAACAATTCAGCAGAGATATAGAAACAATGAAAGCTGAAGTGAAAGAAATGAAAAATTCACAAGAAAAAATAAGTAATCAGCTCAAACACTTTGGAGGACAGATCATCAGATCTTGAAGATAAAGTGAATAATCTGGAACATATTGTCAGTCAAGACCTTACAAAGGAGACTGGTTACAACAGCTGGTGGACGACTCAAAGAGAAACAATCTCATAATTGTGGGAGTGTAGGAACAAACTGAGGACAGAAGACAAGGCTTAAAGAACATGTTCAATCAAAGTATGGAAGAAAAAATACCAAATCTAAAGGAAGAAATGAACACTGAACTTCTGCAAGCATACAGAACTCCAAAAACTATGAATAGAAGTGAACATCCCATGACACATCATCATTAAAATCCTAGAAACTCAACACAAAGAGAGAATATTAAAAGCTCCAAGAAAAACACAGGGTGATTTATCAAATATGGCCATCAGTATAACTACAGATTTCTCAACACAAATGCTTTAAAAGCCAGTAGATAGTGTAGCAGTATAGTTCAAGTGCTAAGAGAGTAAAAGTGCCAACCCAGACTGCTATATATAGCAAAATTATCCTTCAAAATAGAAGGAGAAGTTAAAATTTTCCATGATAAAGAAAACCTAAGGAAATTCACATTTAGTAGACCAGCATTATAGAAAATACTTAAAGGAACCTTAGACCAAGAAAGGGAGATCATCAATACCAAAAGACCCCAGAAAAAAGGAAACAAGAGGAAGAGGAGAATGAACTGACAAGATAGTGGTTCAAGCAAATAAGACTGAAGCATTGTAATCATGGCAGAACAGAGAAAACTTACCTCAACAATAACCCTGAATGTTAATGTTCCCAACCTGCCTATCAAAAGACAGACTGGTTGGCTGGATCAAAAAAAAACCAAAACCCACAATTTGCTGCTTACAAAAGACACACTTCATCCTTAAGGAAACACATAGACTGAAAATAAAAGGGATTTAGTATTTCATGCAATAGGACTTAAGAAACAAACAGAAGTAGCTATAATATTCTCAGACACATCAGACTTCAAAGAGAAACAGATCAGGAGAGACAAAAATGGACACTATATGCTGGTTAAGGGAACAATAAAACAGGAAGAAATTGCAATCATCAATGTACATGCTTCCAAGTCTGGAGTACCCTATTATTAGACTTAAATGGCCATGTAGATCCTGATACAATAATAATAGGGGACTTTCATATTCCACTATCACAGATAGACAGGTCAAGTAGACAGAAAATCCATAAAGAAATACTACAGTTAAACGACACTATAGAAAACTTGGACTAAACAGGTATCTATAGAGTATTCTACTCAACATCAACAAAATACACTTTCTTCTCAGCAACACATGGTTCAATTTCTAAAACAGATCATATTACAGGCCATAAAACATGTCAACATAAGTACAAAAGGAATTGAAGTAATTCCCTATTTATTCTAAGATCATAGTGGATCAAATCTGGAAATCAACAGCAAAAAAAAAATACATGGAGACTAAATAACTTACTACTGAACAAACAATAGGCCACAGAAGAAATCAGGAAATAAAAAACTTCACAGAGTTAAATTACAAAGGAAGTACATCATACCAGAACTTATGGGACACAATGAAAGCAGTCCTAAGAGGAAAACTTACAGCCATAAATGCATTCATCCAAAGAATAAAGCAATCTTAAAGAATTTAATGATGCACCTCAAGGTCATAGAGAAAGAAGAACAATCTAAACCAAGAAATGGTACAAGAAATTATAAAGAGCAAAAATCAATAAAATTGAAACTAAAACACACACACACACACACACACACACACACACACACACACACACACACACACATCAATGTATCAAAGAGCTGGTTCTTCAAAGGAATAAACAAGATAGACAAACCCGTAGCTAATCTAACCAAAAGAAGGAAAAACTGGTACAACCACTATTGACATATGTAAGTTCCTCAAAAGGCTGAAAACAAATATTCCCTTTGATCCAGCAATACCTCTTCTGAGAATCTTTCCAAAAGAGTTAAAAGCATCATATACAAAAAATACATATATACCCTTGTTCATAGCAGCACAACTAATAGCTAAAATGTGGAAGACACCAAAATACTGATCAACAGACCAGACCAATGGATATATGAATTGTGGGACATGTATACAGTGGAGTAATACTCGTCTATAAAGACAGATAGTTTTGAGGCTTTTGTAGTAGGTACATGGATGCAACCTGAGCCCATCATGCTCAATGAAGTGAGTCTGATGCAAAAGGTTAAATATCAACTGTTTACTCTAATAAAAGAAATCCAGAATACAGTCATTTTGTAGAACTACATCAGTAACACGGTGGGAAACAGTACGGAAGAGGATGGAGTGAGAGGGTGAAAAAGGGGAAGGGCTTATAATTTTGACACAATATATGTCAATATTCAAGTTCAATGTAAACATTACATATACCTATCAATAAAACGGGTAAAAAATTTAATAGGCTAAAATATCTGACATAAAGAGCAATAAAGAAAGTTTCTGTTTATTAAAAAAGAACTTGAAAGAAATAGTTGCTGGAGAGAATGTGGGGAAAATTGTGGGGAGCCGAACCCTAAGATGGCGCCGGGCAACGGGCCAAGGGGCAGGATTAGATGCCGCACCCAAAGGACGGTGCCTGCGTGGCAGCCACACCTCACAATAAAATGTGATAAACAACTCCATATGTGGAAATCGCGGACTGGCGACTGATCGCCTCATGTGCAGGCTCCTATCTAAAAGCGCCACGTAGTGACATATGATAGGCTTGTGGGGCTTATAAAATTGCTTGCAGCTTAGCGGGGGGGGGGGGGGGGGGGGGGGGGGGGGGAGGAGAGGAGAGGAAGAAGGAGAGAGAAAAGAAGGTGCTCGAGCACAAGGTTAAGAAGAGGCCTGAATAAAGCTTGGAGAAGAACCGCGGCTGTTGCGTCTTTCTTGCGGGTCGAGGGAGACGCGACAGAAAATGAAACCCACCTACACTGTTGGTAGAATTGTAAACTGATATACAATCAGTATGGAAAGCAGTATGGAGATACTAAAAAAAAAAACCTGAAAATAAATATTTACTTGACACAGTGATATCTCTTCTTGAAATCTTTCCAAAAGAGTTAAAAATGTCATAAACAGAGACACACATATGGCCATGTTTATAACAATACAACTAATAATGGATAAATAACGGAAGATGCTGAAATATTCATTGTATTGGTTAAGGTTCTAAAGAGGCATAGTTAACAGAATTTATAAAGGGAATTTATTTGTAGGGCTTACAAACTAGAATAGTTCAAACTGGCGTGTGCCTGTGTGAGAGTGGGAGGGTCCAGTAGTCGCTCAGACTTGTGACCAGAGGACACCAATCCAGCCAGTGTGAGGCTTACCAGGGATAGTTTTACAAAAAGCAAGATGAAGATGGGAGACTGATGTGGATCTGCTATGGTGATCTGCACAGTGAAAATGAAGCCAGGAGCAAGGGAAGTCTCCCAGACTCCAGAGGAGGATAGTTTGTTGTTGTTTTGGTTTTGTTTTGTTTTGTTTTTTTTATTGTTGTTTTGTTTTAGGAAGAGTCTGCAATGTTTCTCCTTCCCTCCTTTACTTAGTTCAAGCTGCCAGTTAGGTGCACTCCCTGACTTCTAGGCCTTCAAATAAACAACACACATCTGAAAGCTCTTCCCTGGACATTCCTCAGTTGCAACAAGTTGACACAATCCTTCCAACTGTCACATCCATCCATATACTAATGGACAAAGAAAAAGTGGTGTATACACAAGGAAGTACTACACTTACATAAAGATATAGGTAGGTAAATGGATACAAATCAAGACCATTAGGTTTAGTTAAGTGAATGAGATTAAATAGTACCTGTTTTCTTTAATATGAAAACTCAGAGTATAAATAAATAATAGAGCCAAATGGGTGAATTGCTGGGAAGCAGGCAGGGATAATAGAGAGGGAGGAAGAATAAGACAGGTAGGCAGGAAGGCAGGAAAGGGAGACAGGCAGGGAATATGAACTTGATGCAGTATGTTCATGCATGAATTTCTCGAATTAATGTAACCATTGGGTATCATAGATACATACTAATAAAAATGAGAAAACTATAAATTAAATGAAAAGAGATGAAGCTGGTGTCCCCTTCAGAACTGCTGCCATGCTTGATTGCTGGTAGAGGGAAATCTCCACACATTTTGGGATCATTAAAAGTGATGTGTGTTATGAGAGCACAGCAGGAGAACTGGGTGTGTTTTCCACTATATTCTTAGAATTGTGATACGTGGGAAGATCTAGAAAAGACAGATTATTAATGGAAGAGAAAAACTGAGGGAGCAAAGACTTTGAAAGGATCGGATGTAGCGTACAAGCCAAAGGACTGGTCTTAGGTAGAAATGACTCATTTATCTATACAGTGAAGGGGACAGTAGATCACCTGGAATTTTAAGAATAGGAGGGGTAATTTAATAGCACAGTCAAACATGTACAGTCTCTTTATTAATTTTATGTGTAGAAAAAGTCCTCCCTTAGGAAGTAATTATACTTAAATAAAAGACAATTATCCGAATTCATGACAACATTGTATTTAAGTGAAAAAACTGAAGGTGTCAAAAAAGACCAACAATAATTAACGGCTGGAATTTTCAGGATTGAACTCTGTTTTAGAAAGTATTTAAAGATGTTCTAAGTTTTTACACAGCAACTTGATAGGAAATGAACCATTTTTAAGTAAAAACTGAAAGACTGATTTAAAAGATGAAGCAGGTTTTCTATGTATGTAAGGTACCTTTACGTTTTAATTAAGTCACTTCCTAAGTCAGCTACATGTTGATGACCTTAGTCTGTAATTCTAGTCTTGGCACTCTGAAATAAAATCATTGTGGGACTGTTTTTTAAACCGTATGTCTTCAGTTTTTAATCTGTAAAGTGGAGGAAATGATGTTTACCTCACTTGCTTATGAGGACTACATGAACTAACAGAAGTAAGACACTTGGAATAGTGTCTGATACATAACTAATATTCAGTAAATATTATTATTAATATTCTTTTAACATCTTCACAAAATGTCCTGTAATACAATATATCCCACAACACTACAATCATATGCTTGCTCAAAACAAATTTTTTCTGTATTGCTTTTATAGACTACACACTAAATAGAATTATTTTTTTCTCCCAAGGGATCATCCACTTACTGAAGTTAGAAATCTCAGTGTCATACTACTATTTGTTTGGTGTCAAACACACTACTTGTTCTTCTCTCCCAACATCTAATATATTTACAAACACCTGCCTCTGAAATATTAGTACTGTCTATTACTAAAAAGTGATTTACTTCAAACAGAAATTGTGCTCTCTTTTAGAAGATCCTAAAGTTTCTATACGGCACAAATAAATGCAGTATGATATACTTACCTATATTACATACATGTATATGTGTCTTACACACAGAGAGACACATACACATTACCTTACAACTTTGGCTGGATTATAATTGTTTAGAAAATATATATAGATGTAGACTGTTTAAACGTTTTCCCACACTCATTACTTATTAGTATATGCTTGTGACATAAAAATTACAATCATTGTGGAAGGTTGGTACATATACACATCTTATCATAGTCATTTTTACTTCCCATACTCCTGTTTTCTCCCTTCTATCTCCCCTTATCTTCGTATCCTCTCCCCATTTCCATAAAGTCTTATCTCCTTGTCTTTACTATTTTATTTTATTTTATTTTATTTTTTGAGACAGGGTCTAACTCTGTAGCCAAGCCTGGTTCTGAACTCACAATGGAACCCAGGATAGCTTTAAACTCATGGCAATCCTCCTGCCTCAGCCTCCTGAGTGCAGGGATGGCAGGCACATGCCACCACAGCCAGCTTATGTGGTGTTCGGTAATACTCAGGGCCTTGTGCTTGGAAGGCAATGCTTTAACCACTGTGCCATTCCTCTAGCCCCTACCTCCCTTTTTATAAAATCATCTACTTTTTATTTTGCTCTTTTTTTATATTCATTTTTGTCATATAAAAGAATGTGATTGTCTTGTCTGATTTATTTAATTTAACATTACTGTCTCAGGGTATATTAATTTTCTTATAAATGACTCAAGTTTATCCTTCGTTATGGCTGAGTGGTATTTCATTGTGTACATATATCACATTTTCTTTATCCATTCATCTGTTGATGAACGTATCAGCTGCTTCCAAAATTCAGTTATTATGAGTCCTGCTGCTATACACAATACATGCACCGCTGTTACATGATGTCTAATTTTTTCGGGAAGATAATCAAAAGAGGTACAGTAGGATAAAATGGAATTTCTTTTTGAAATTTTTGAGGAATATCCATTTTGATTTTAATAATGGTTTTACTAGATTACACTCCCATCAACAACATAGAAAGAAGGGTTCCTCTGACCACACAATCTCACCAGCATTTGTTGTTTTACGAATGTTTGATGACAGCTATTCTTACTGGAGGAAGATGAAAGATTACTGTTGTTTTCACCTGCATTTCTCTAATGGCCAATGATGGTGAACATTTTTTCATCTATTTATTGGACATTTATACTTCTTAGTTTGAAAGTGTCTATTTGTTTCATTTGCCCAATTTTTGATTGAATGCTTTATTTGGGAGGAAGTATAACTTGTTTATTTCATTGTCTACTCTAGATACTAGTTCTTTGTCTGAGAAATAGGTGGCAAAATGTTTTCCCCTTTTCCTTTGTTGTGCCAGTGCAGAAACTTTTAAGTCAATATAATCTCAATGTTGATTCTTGGGTTCTGTTCAGAAAGTCCTTTCCTATCCCTGTTATGTTCAAGAGTTTTACCTATTCCACTTTCTAGCAAATTCCACATTTCTGTTTTCTGTCTAGGTCTTTTATTCATTGTAATGAATTTCAGTGCAGGGTGAGAAATATAGATCAAGATCATTCCTTTGCAGAAGACACTTTTCCCAGCATCATTTATTTATTTATTTTTTAAAAATGTATATACATTATCCACAGATCCAGTAACACACTGGAAACACATGGCTTGGAGAAGCAATGACCATCTGCACCAATTCTGGCCTCTTTTTCCTTCCCTCTTACCCTTGCCTTATTTCTTCCTTCCCCCGTCTCCCACTCTCAGAGATCCATCCCTTTCCTAGCAATCCACTGTGCCTCTTCCTACCCTGTCTCTCATACTGGAGGCTTTTTTTATGCAATTATTTTTTGTGACTTTCATAAGAAGAACACCCATCAACATTCAGCGCTTGGTCTCTTTTACTAAGTATAACTCACTCAAGATGGCCCCTTTCTCATTCAAATGCTTCATATCTGTCTTTCTTAATGGCTGTATACTATTCCATTGTGCATAGGTACCACATCTTCTTTATTCATCCTCTATTAATGGGCAAGCAGACTGTTTCCAGGATTTAGCTATTACGAATTGCACTGCTATAAGTATAGATATGTGTGTGTGTTTATGTTATGCTGACTTTCTTTCTTCTGGAAACATGCCCAGTAGAGCTGTAGCTGGATCAAATAGAATTTCTATTCTCAGCTTTCTAAGGAATCTCCAGAGTGATTTACATAATTGCTGAACCAGACTGCAGTCCCACCAAGAGTGCAGAAGTGTTCCTTTTTTTTCCACAGCCTTGCCAACAGTTGTTATATCAGTAGAAACATTTAATAAGGTGAAGAGACAACACAGAGAATGAGATAACTTTTACCAACAATATTTTAGACAGAGGATTAATACCTCTGTCTGAATATATACAGAACTAAAATAAAATCTAAAATAAATGACCAGCTGCATTGAAATGGGCAGCTGCATTGAAAAGTAGCTTCATGAAAACAGAAAGCAGAAATGGCCAACAAACTCAAAAGTTGCTCATCATCACTGGCCATCAGAGAAAAGCAAATAAAAATAATTTTGAGGTTTCATCTCACCCCAGTGAGAATGGCCTACATTAAGAATCCAGCACCTTTTATTAAAGAACCAGTTTTTTGGAGCGCATGTTTGCGATACCTTTGTTAAGGGTAATACATATGAAGCTGGCTGGGTTTGCTTCTGCATCCTCAATTCTGTTCCTCAATTCTGTCTGCTTTTGTCCCAGAACCATATGATTCTTACAACTCTTGCTTTGTAATTTAACATAAAATCCAGGATTATGGGGCCTCCTGCTTGCTATTGCTTGGCTATTCTGAGTCTCTTCTTATTCAACATAAATTTTAGACTTATTTTCTTCTAGTTACATGAAGAAGGGTGATGGCATTTTGATTGCTATTGTAAGAAATCTATATATTATTTTAGCACTACTGTCATTTTGACAATATTGGTTCTGTCTCTCCATGAACAGATGTGTTCCCATTTTCTAGGGTCTACTTCAATCTCTTGTTTCAAGTTTTCATTAAAGAGGTATTTCACTTTGCTGGATAGGTTAGCTAGTATTTCATTGTTTTGAAGCTACTGTGAGTGGGGTTGTTTTCATAGGTATTTTTTGTTGTGAGTTCACGGTTAGTATACAGGAATCTTATTTCTTGTGTATTTTTATATCCCGCCACTTTGCTAAGTTTATTTATTTGGTCTAAGTGTCTTCTGATAAAGTTTTTGTGTTGTTAATATAAAGGATCGCACCCTCTGGCAATAAAGACAATTTGATATTTTCCTTTCCTACATGCATTCCTTTTACTTCTTTCTCTTGCCCATCTGCTCTAGCTTAAATTTCAAGAATTAATAGAACAGGAATGGCGAGAGGACACCAGTTTTGCTCCTGATTTTAAAAGAAATGCTCACAGTTTTTTCTCATTTACTGTGACGTTGGCAGTACGTTTGTCTTAAATGTCTTTTTACCAGTTCAGTCCTTTTACACCTATTTTTCTCATAGTTTTTGTCATGAATGAATGTTGGACTTTGTTAAAGTTCTCTTTGCATCTGTTGAGATGATATGTTATCCTTGCTTCTCTTAAGGTGATACATTACATTTACTTTATATATGTTGACACATCCTTGCATCTATGGCATGAATGAAGCCAACACGGTCACTATACATGGTTTTTTAAATGATTTGTTGCATTCTGTTTGAGAGTATTTTGTTGAGGAATTTCACATCTTTGTTCACTAAGGAGATTGGCCAATAGTAATTTTTTTTTGTTATTGTTTTTGTTTTTTTGCTAGGTCCTTGTCCAGTTTTGGTATCAGGGTAATGCAGTATTCCTTCCCTTTCAGTTTTATGAATGTGCTATGGTTTAGATTTGGAATGTCCCCAAAATACTCATGTATTTGGAACCATGTTGGGAGGTAGGGCCTTGCTGGAAGGCAGAAATACTGGACACTTGACATAGAGGCATTGTGTCAATTTGTAGAGATTAGGGGCACTCATGGCAGAACTTCAGGTGTGCATTACCAACTTGTAGGCCAGGAAGTGAGGGAGGGGCATCCACCGAGGAAATGGGGGACTCAAAAGCCCACTTTTCCTGGGAAAGCTCTATTCAAGTGTTTACTCACTTGACTTTCTACCTGCAGTGCTATGAGCAGATCTCCAGCCTTTGTTATGTGCTTCCACTACCTGCTGTCCATAAAAATGAACTGCGTGAGATATTCTGAAACTGGGAATTAAATAAATCTTTCCTCCTTAAATTGTGTGTGTCAGGTATCTTGTCCCAGCAATGAATAAGGAACAAAGAGAATGATTTTAAAATATCCTGGCATCAGATCTTCCATAAAGTTCTGGTAAAAAATCTCCAGTGAATCAGTTGGGTCCTGGAATTTCCTGAAAGAGTTTTTATTACGACCTCTATATTCATGTATTCTGGGTTTTTATAACTCCTTGGATCGATTTTGATTATTTTGTATGTGCCTAAAACTATATCTAGTCCCACATGTCCAGCCCATGGCTCACAAGTACACACAGCACAGGAAAGGTCTGAGTGTGCCTAGGATAAACTCATAGACTTTCTTAAAACATCCTGGGAAATTTCTGTATGTTGAATGCTTTGTTCTGCAGCACAAACATACCACACAGGTCACTCCCAACACCTTGGGCTGCATATAGCCCTGAACAGTTTGTAATGTAGCCTCACAAGATCATAACGTTTTAACACTATTATGAGTCTTTTAGGATTATTTTTCATAATTTGATTATGCAGTGCCCAAGTGGGTACTGTGCAGGGGATCACAGAACATTGTGTAGGGTAGGTACTGTACAGTCCTAACTCTATCCTCTTTGCCCCAGCATGCCATCAGTGAGTTTATATTTGTATTAGATGTTACATGTGCTTGTATGACTTAATGAGTAAAACAGAAATTACATATAGTATTTCAACTTACCTCCTTGTGTATGTGCCTGGTGCCTGTGAAGGCAGGAGTTTATTGTTTTGAAGCAGACAAGTTTTCTTATTTAATTATTAAACTTGAGTTTGACTTACTGTATAAAATAATTTAGTAAGTTAAAGTAGTAAGTAGGTTGGGGTTTTTTTTTTTTAGCAGTTATGGTATAGAAGGAATATATTTTACATGCAGTCTAAGACAACTCTCTTTCACCCAATGCGGCCCGTGGAAGTTTAAAAGGTTGCATAATCGTGTATTAGTTTATACATGGATTATTATTCTATTCAGAAAATCAACTGTTTAAGCAGACCTTAGAAACATATAGATTTCACTGGATTTTATGTGTGTGGGAGTCCTAGGGGTTGAGTACAGGGCATTCCACCACTGGCTATATCTCCATCCCTCTTCATTTCTTATTTTGAGTTAGGGTCTTGCTAATTGCTTAGGTTGGACTGAAGCCTATGAGCCTCCTATCTTAGCTTCCCAAATAGCTGGGATTTCAGGCTTGCATCACTGCCCCCAGTTCATTTAAGTTTTAATGATGATAAGACTGTGATAAATGCAGAACTCTCACAAAATCTTAGGATAATTTGGTAAATCTCTTTTATAAACATACTTTTTCAGAGTCAAGTTTTTCACTGATTTACCTAAAACAACTGAAAATGTATAACAGAGACAAAAAATTAACGTGTACACAATGATATCCACTACACTTCATAATGAAGATAATAAAATGGAAAACAATAGTGAATTCCAATTTTAAAATCAAATGGGTTATTTCAGTGCAAGAGTTTTACTGTTACATTAATAATTACATTAATACAGTTATATACTGTTACATTAATAAAATTCAATTGGAGTTCATACTCGAATCATTTTTGAGATGGAAGCAAATGTTTTATACCAAGCAGGTTAAGTTAGATGAACATTATACACAAATAATATATTATGAGTTAAGATTTCAATAATGTATTTCAAAATGGCAAATACCTTGGTGTAAACTTCAAATATGGAGTATAGTCTATCGCAGCAGGAAAGCTGCCATCCAAACCTTCTCCCTTTAGGCAGAAGCTAAGACAACAGACAATAAATATTCTGTATTATTACATAAATATTAAATCAAAGTGCATAAACATTTTCTGCTACTCATCTCTTCTTATTTCGGGTGAAGTTTTTTCTTTGCAATTTGTGTCTTGTTATAAATAACCTCAGGATATTTTAGCATTAATGTCAAAGATAGAGCACTGCACAAATACACCATTACATCATTTTACTAAGAAGAAAAAGGGAAATCTCCTGAGAAATCTGTTTAATCCTTGTCTCATTATCTTTCAAGATGCCACTTAGAGAATTTTTGAATGATGATTTGTACAATTTTCAACGATTTATATTAAGATGCAAGATCTCAAGTGATGGTAAAAAACTAAATCTGACTGATTAGAAAACAGATATTTTTCTAAATTATCTAAATGGGTAAGAAGTTTTGGATCTTAGATTTACTACAAAGGATGTAGAAAACTGATCATCTCCCATCAGTCCATCTTAAGATTACAGGAACGATATTTGTCCAAAGTCATACAATATATCTTCTAGGCCCAATAAAGAAAATGTAGCTCTTGGCTATTTCCATATGGAGCATACAAAAATAATAAAAAGGTGTTTAGTTTTATGATTAGTATTGCTACAAAAAAGTACAACTTCTTGAAAAATAAAACAAGAATATGGATAAGATGCAGCCTCCTATCTTAGCATCCCAAATAGCTGGGACTTCAGAATTGCATCACTGTCCCCAGTTCTAAATTTTAATGCTGATAAGACTGTGATAAATCTAGAATTCTCATAAAATATTAGGATAAATTGGTACATCTTTTATAAACATTTTTCACAGTCATCAAGTTTTTCACTGATTTACCTAAAACAACTGAAAATGTATAACAGAGACAAAGACTGTATATATGTATAACAGAGACAGAGATTGGTCTTTCAAAGGAAGAAAGTCCTGCATGAACATATTAATTCCATCTTGTCTCAGAAGTTGGACTGCACAGATAATTACTTCAGTACATTCAGTACATTAATACTGAAGAGCTGTGTTTATTTTTCCAGACATGAATAAGGATTAAAGTGGCACCACTTTATAGGGTTTTCCTTTACTTACAGAAACATTACCAACGTATCTTCAAGACTTTGCTTTCAGTCGATCAGAGTGCCAACAGATAACAATAAACCAATAGTTAATACTTTTATCCCACATACTTCATTTACCAAAGCAAAACACAAAACAAAGAAAATAATGGCTTTAGGTAAAGCCATGTACACGCCAAGTAAAAAAATTAAAATTCTCAGAGATTAAAAAAACAAGCTTCTATTATGTTCATTCCACCAAATTGAATGAATTAACTTAATACTAATTTATTAAGTCCTTATAGAGATGGACTTACAATTATTTTTAAAAGTCATTTAGTAGATAAAGAACACCTCAGTGAAAGCTGCATATTTATTTTTAATACAAGGCCTGAAGTCATTTAAGTTTTATTTTGTTAATATTCTTAAATTTCCAAATGCTCTATTTCAATAAAAATGTTAACTCTTCATTCTTGTCTTTCAACTTGTTTATAAACAAGCCTTTTAATTTTATTTTTCAGCAGTGACTACTGAACTTAGTCTTCCCACTCAGACACATCCCAGGCCCATTTATTTTTATTTTTAAATTTTGAGATAGGGTCTAGTTCAGTTGGTAAGTCACCCAAGCTGGGCTGGAAGTTAAAGATACTCCTATTTTAGACTTCCAGAGGCTGGAACTAGTGGCTGTCAGTCGTAAACCTTTGACTTTTAAGGCAAATGCTGAGGTCAGCTAAACAAGTGCAAAGCAATGCTTCCATGACTCTACTATAATGACCATTCTTAGCACTCATCTTAATCTGCAACCAATTCATCTTGTTGATAGTAAGTGGAAATATTATCATAGTACTTGATATTCTAAACAACACAGGAAACACAACATGTCTAAGATATTCTGTCACAACCTATCCTCTCATTTTTTATAAAATCATCCTTTATATTAGTATGTATTTGTGATACATAATAATTACACTCAACTTGAAGAACTGGTGCATATACATATTTCACCTTGAGCATTTTTACTTTTCCCAACCTCCAACTTCTTTCATTCTCCTCAAAATATATCCTTCAATTTTCATCTATTACTCTTTTAATTTTTCTATTTTACTTTTTACAGTTTGTTTTTCTCATACAAGAGTAAACAAGCGATATTTAGCTCTGTGTGTGTGTGTGTGTCTGTGTGTGTGTGTGTCTGTGTGTGTAGATAGGGTCCCACTCAGTAGTTCAGACTGGTCCTGAACTCACTATGTAGTAAGGGCTGGTTCAAACTCAGGCTATCCTCCTTGCTCAGCCTCTTTAGTACTGGGATTACAGGCATTAACTACCACATCTGGCACAGGGAAATTGAAATCAGGGCTTTGTGTTTGCTAGGCAAGCTCTTCAATTGCTAAACTATGCGCCCAACCTTTACTTTATGTTTTTTTTTTTTTTTTGAGGACTGTCCTCACTTATTTCCGTAACAGTTGTACCAGTATACTGTCCACTAAATTTATAGCTTTCTTTTTTCTTTATAACCTAGCCAGCATTTGCTATTTTCTGAGACTTCGAAAAAAGCCTTTCTTATTTGAGTAAAATGGAACCTCAGTGTTATTTTCATTTGTATTTCTTTAATGGCTATAGATACTGCACATTTTTTTCATCTATGTATGTAATTTGTACTATTTCTTCACTCCAATTGTTTTTTTCCATTGGGTATTTTATTGGGGGCGTTACTTCTTTTTGAGACAAGGTCTCACTTTGTAGCCCAGGGTGGTCCTGAACTTAGTGATGTAACTCAGACTGGCTGTGGGTTAAGGACAATCGACCTGCCTTAGCCTCCCAAATACTGGGATCACAGGCATGTGCTACCACACAGTGTTATGTAGTCCTGGGGAAGTGTTATCAGGTCTCTTCTGGTTTTACATAAATTTCAGAATCATTTTTTTCTGGATCTGTGAAAAATACTGTTGCTACTTCATTGGAATTTCATAAATATGTACATCAGCTTTGGTAGTATGGACATTTAAAAATATTGGTTCCTCCTATCCAGGAACAGGGGACGTCTTTTTCAACTTTTTGGATGTACCTGTGACGAGTCATGAAGCAGAGATCCTACTGAGCTGTCATCATGCCTAGAAGTCTTATTTTTCCCTTTCTCAACACAAAAGAAAATGAGACTCTTTTCTTCCATTGACTCTACTCTACTGCTTTCATTCTAAAGCAGTAGCTGAAAAATACTAAGAGATAAGATCAAAATCCTTCTTTTGTTAGCAAGGTACTGCTGGGATAGATGTATTCTAAGCCTTTATTAAAAATTCAAAACTAATAGCACAGCATCAGTTCCTCAATTTGAAAATGTTTTTCTAAGATAAAATTTATTTAGAAAATTCACTGATTTGGAATGAAACAATATAAATCAAATATCAATATCTAATTCTGTGTTTCACCACACTGAAAGAAGAATCTCATTAAATACAACCTATAAGGCAGAAAAATTTAAATAGTAAATTCATTTAGTTAAATATTAAATACCTGAAATCAATAGCATTGAGTCCAAGCAGCATACCAGCTAGCATATTTGCTTCCTCACCTAGGACAATTGCTCCATCTTCATAAAATCTCCTAAAAAATGAAGTAAATCAAGAAAAATATTAAAAACAGAATGAAGTTTGATCCAGAGAAAGCATTTATACCCCAAAAATAACATAGAAAAAGTTTCACTTAATCTACATTAAAAACTCTGATCCCTGAAGTCTTGAATATATCTGAACCAAAAGAAAAAAAAAAGGGAAAAACAACCTGTCACCATATCAGAAAGCATTCCTAGTGTTTCTTTTGTTCAAAAACAATTCCTAAAATGACTCTTCTAATGAACCTGGAGTACCCCAGATTTTTCCTTAAAAAAAAAGTGAAGCAAAAATAACTTAAAGTGAAAATTAGCAATATCAGTTATTTATACTGTTTTACTTCCACTACTGCGTAGACAGTAATTTTATACTTACAACAAGAATTTATTTTCTTGTAATCACAAGGGTTGCTGACTGAGCTAAGAACTATGAAGATGTCATGACTAGTAATGTATACTAACTGTAACACTACGATACTTCAGGGCTGATAGTCAACCAAGGAGGGTGCAAATAAAAAAGAGACTACTTGTGACCTCCATATGCCAATTCCTATACAACTGTTTTGGGTAATTTGCACTTCAAAACTCTTCTGAAAAATACCATAGTAAGTCCTAAGGTATTTTTCACAAAAGATGTAAGATGAACAATGATGTTGTTATCTATTTATATCACACACAGTCAATATCATTTCACTAAAAATAAAAACATTTTAGTAAATTGTCTTATTCTTAACATTCTTAGCTTATAAAAACTGTGAAAATTTTAATAATTTAATAATTCTACCATCAATTCTGAGTAATTGATCACAGTCCATTGTATCACCTAACAGTTGAAAAAATGAAGTAACTATAAAGTACTCATTAGTTTCAAATTTACCATTAAGAGATTTTAAAAAATTCTAAAGCCCATACAAATACACCATCCAGTATGAGAAGCAAAATGGCAGCTGTGGAAAATTCCAGATGTGGCATGATGGCAACTAAGAAGGATGTCAGATGAAAGGCAAGATAGCAACCGTGATGGATTCCAGATGAGCGGCAAAACGGCAACCAGGAAAGATGCCAGCTCATGCAGTCTGCATGGCCAAGCCCGAAGGTTGGAATGGAGTAAAGAAATGCTCAAACGACCGGGAGTATGTAGGTTATAACAGGGCTGACATATGCAGCAACTACATCCACGGTGCAGGCAGCCATGCTTCAGGCCCTGCCCCTCTGATCCCCAACCTGGATATGCCTGTATGGCTCCTTCCCCCAGCAGGAGAGGCTAGGAAGTGAGCAGATCCTATCTGGAAAGACCCCAGCTACATAGCTCTGCACAGAAAGACTCAATTCAACTGACAAGAAGCTAATAGAGTTACACTTAAGAGAATCTTTTGGCCACACAGGGCCACAGCCCAGATCCAAAGGGGACAAACTTAGCTAGGGTCTCCAGAAGGCATTGTAACAGATCAGGACACGGACTTAGCACCCAAACATCTTACCTCCTGTGCACAGCTAAAAGGACAATGCCCAGCATCACCTAATCCAAAGAGTACCATCAGCAGGACACAGACAGATTAAAGCACAACTTTTTGAGGCTCAGAAGCTCAGCTAAAAAAAAAGAAGGAGCCAGCTTTCCTTAAAGGAATTAAAGAGTTTCAGCTCAGCCAACTCTTAATTAATTTTTGCAGGAGAAGAAACAGCAAGATGAGAAAGTAACGAGATACTTCACAAAATCCCTAGTTCACCAAAGAAGGTCTAAATGGGAATAGGAACGAAGTCTCCAAACCTTCAAAAACAGAATAATAAACCTACTGGAGAGTTACAAGATAGAATCAAACAATAAATTCCTCAAATTATTGGAAGAGCAAAAAAAAAAAAAAAAAAAAATGGAGTCATACAAAACCTGCTAAACTTATTGGCAGAATATAAGGCAGAATCAAACAACTTTATCCTCAGGATGTTTTGTAAGTTTAAAAGAAATATAAACAAAAAGTTAAAAGAAATAATAAAACAGTCAGATGAAGGAGAAAACAAACTTGAGGTTTGCTGATCAACAGAAGTCAACTCAAGAAACAATAAATTTACCTGAGTTTAAAAAATGTAAAAAGATATTGGCAGAGTACCAGGAAATGAAAATCTTGTTGCAAAGTGTGGTGAACATAATTATCCAAAATGAGGACAGAATTCATAAACTAAAGACAGGATAGAATCCACTGCACAAACCTTTAAAGGTGCTGTTCAAATAACACTATGCTAATATCAAAATGATATCAACAGATGCTAGATGACTCAAAGAAGCTTAACTTCAGAAATATACACTTATAGGAAAAAAATCCAAGGTAAAGGAATGAAGTATTTATTCACTGAAATAATAAAATAAAACCTACAATATACAAGAAAAGAAACGAACCTACAAGTTACAGAAGTATATTGCACACTAGGTATGACCAAAACATATGCTCCCTGTTGTGGTTTGGGTCTGAAGTGTCCCCCAAAAGCCTCATGTACCTACTGATACTATTTACTATTGGGAGGTGGGGACTAGCTGGAAGGGGAGGACGTCTGGGGCTTGATCAGGAGGTGGTGTGCTAGTTCTGCCCTTTCTCTGACTTGGCTCTGTTCTGCTATGCTGTTAGGATCTCTGTCTTCATATCCAGCTTCAGCCCCATTGTACCATTTCTAGCCACTGACCTGTAAATTAATCTGAAACAGTGACATAAAATAAATCTTTCCTCCCTCATGCTGAAGATGATGGGCATTCAGTCCCAGGAACAAAAAAGTAACTAAGGCAAACTGGTACCAGAGAAACAGTTGTTGCTGTGACTTTACCTGACAATATGTTTTGGAAGCCTTTGGAAATGGTTTGTGGGAGGAGTCTGGAAAAATTTGAGGATGCCAGCTGGATAAGTCTTGGAGTGCTCTGAGCCAAGCTTGATGGGAGATTCTTGCTGGAGCTAAGAAGACCAGAAAGCTGATAAAAATGTGGATTGGAAAGACCAGACTAAGATGGGAAGGAGAACTGTATTGGCAAGTGGTCTAAAATGCATGCATGCTAAGCTCTGCCTTAAAGTTTGTCAGAATTTTTCTCTTGTCCAGAGACTTTGCCTATAACTGAGATTAGGGTAGTAGACTACTTAATCTGGTGGAGGAAAATCTCAAGGGAACCCAATGTTCACACTGTCACTTGGGTACTTCTTGATGTTTTTAATAAACTCTATCATGAAAGGCAGGAAAAATGATACAAAATTTTTCAATTTGCCAAACTAAAAGGGCCTGCAGTGAACGGTATGGCAAATGAGTATGAGGAAGTTAAAAGGATAAACAGAAGAAAAGTACTCACCATGCCTTTAGGGCATCTCAAAAGTTAACAAGACTTCACTCTTTACCACCTCAAGGATGGAGATGCAAAGAACTCTGCACTGAGTAGTGCACCTCAGGGAATCCTGCAGTGCCAAAGAGAGAGCCACCTGGAGCTCAGCTATCTAAAAACTCAAAGACCTCTACAGCATTTGCCCAAAGGGACCACTGCTCAGATCAGTGGCAGACCTTGCAAAAATCCACAGAGACCTGGCTTGACATGATGGCAGAGTACAAGAGTTGTAAGTTCATGGAGGTTTCCACTTAGATTTTAGAGGAAGGCCTTGGAGACCAGGCTGTGTGCCCTAGGAGGGCAGTGCATGGAGTGGTGAAGGAGAAGCCCAAGGTGCAATTCAGACCCTGAAAATTTGGAGAAGCCAGGAGCATGTACCCTTGCTGAGGAAGGCTGTAGCCAGTGGGTGAGGCCAGCCCAAAGGAGATAATAATGGAGTTCTCAGCCAGAAGTGATGACGTAGGGGCAGGGCTACCCAGGCTTTTTGGATTTCATATCTTCCTGCAGTTTACCCAAGGTGCTGGATGAGGGACTACAGAATTTAACAATTACCCTTCCAGGTTTACAAACTGTTTTTGTCCAATTACCTTTCATTTTTCTATTCCTCCATTTTAGAATGGAAATATTTACCGTGTGCCATTTTAGGTTGAAAATGCTTTCCACTGGGGCTCATAACTAAGAGATTGCCTTGAATCTCAGAAGACACTTTGGACTTAAACTTTTTAACAGTACTAAAACTGTTAAAACTTTGGAAACTCTTTAAAAACGACAAAGTACATTTTTATTAGGAGATAAGCAAGAGTCTTTTAGGGGTCAGAGGTGGAATTTTGTGATTTGGATCTGGAGTTTCCCTCAAAGCTCTCACATACCTATGGATACTGTGAACTATTTGGAGGTGGGTACTGGCTGGAAAGGGTAGATTCTTGGGGACTGACATGGAGGGGTGCATGCTGGTTTTGCCCTTCTTCTCAGACTTGGCTCAGTTTTGCTGTGCTGTGAGGATCTCTGTCTCTGGGTCTGGCCTGGGCCCCATTCCACAATTTCCAGCTTCTCTCCTGTAAATGGACTATGACCACTCAAACTGTGACCTAAAATAAATCTTTATGTCCTACAGTGTAGATATCAGATATTCTGTCCCAGCAATGAAAAAGTAACTAAGACATTCTGAAGACACATTATAATAAAAAAAAATCGTGGGCATCCAGTAAAAAGACAAAATTTCTAAAGGCTACCGGAAAAAAACATCAAGTAATTTACCAAGGCAAACCTTTCAGAATAATAGCAGATATTTCAACAAAAATTCTAATAGCCAGAAGAGCTTAGAGCGAGGTCTTCAAAGCCCTACAAGAGCACAACTGCAAGACTTCAGTATCTTGCAAAATTACTCTTCAAAATAGACAAAGACCTTTCAAGACAAAGAACACCTGAAGAAATTCATGAAAACTAAGCCAGCACTATAAAAAATTCTCAAGGATTTGCATGACAGACAAAAGGGAGGATAAGCACAGCAAAGAAAAGAGGAGGTGTACATTCCACAGTAATAACATCTAAACAAATAGAAAACCAGAAAAAAAATCAACGCTCAAAGATAGGACAATGTCAGGATTCAATACTTAGAGTTATTCATTTTAATACCAAGTCTTTTGATTTTTGCAATCAAAAGATATAGATTGGCAGGTCGGATTAAAAAACATAATCCAGCCATATACTGGTTCCAAGAGATACAGCTTACCCATAATGAAAATCATAGATGGAAAGTGAAAGGATAAAATACAATATCTCACTCAACATGAGGACAAAAATAAGGAGGAGCTGACCTCTTTTCTGACAAAGTGGACTTTATGCCAAAATTGGTCAAAAGAGAAACAAAAGGACACTTCATCTTTGTAAAGGGAACAACTTAATAGGAGGAGCAAACAACAGTAAATATTTACACAACAAATAATGGCAAACCCAACTTTATAAAAGCTACTGCATATAAAAGAGCAGACCCCAACACTATTAGAGTGGGTCACTACAACACTTTGCTCTCTCAGAAAGACAGGTCAACTAGAGAAAATAAATTTAAAAAGACAAAGCAAGGCTTAACCAAACTATTAAAAAAATAGAATTAACAGGTATCTACAGTGTTTCATCCAATGACAACAGAATACAAATTCTTTTGGCAGCTCGCAGAATATTTTCCAAAATAGACCATATTCTAGACCCAAAAAATTCTTAAGTAAATACATAAAGCTTGAAGTAGGGGCTTGCAGTCAAGATGGTGGCTGAGTAACTGCACTGCATAATGTCTCCTTACCGACCCACTTAAAAAGTCAAGAATTTAGTTAGAAAAAGCATGTTTGGTGTAGCTAGGTAGAAAGAGAGGCACATTCCCAAAAACTGAAAGGTGGCCAGCAGGAGGCCAGAAATTCCGAAGGATCATCGAAAGCAGGGAGGAAAAAAAAAAAAAAAAACATCTCGCAGCCCAGGAAGCCACCACAGCTGGCTGCGAATGGCTGAAGCGATAGGTAGCTGTGGATGGAGGAAAGCTCATGGGACCTGAACTTCATCGGACGGAGCTGGGAGAGGACGGAGCACACATCAGCGGAGAGGAGGCTGTGAGCGGGTCAGAAATCCTTAAGTCACATCGGAAGAGTAAAAAAGAAGCAGCCGACTCTGCGCGACCCTGAGCTGCTGGCACCCACAGATCACAAACAAGGTCTGGAGGCCAGAACCTCAGCCCAAGGTAAGAACAGATCCGGATAAGTGGGAATTATTGGCAGTGTGTGGCCTCAGACTTTGAAACACTAACCCCCAAGGGGAGTGTATACTACAAACGCAGTGTGCGCTCCCCCTAGAAAAGGCCCCAGGATCCCAGATCAGAAAAGGGGCTCAACAGCAGTCTCAGGCAGTGACATCAGCAAGAGCCATTCTCTTTCCTGTGCACCAGAGACAGCTAGAGGTAGCAGAACTGTGGGGAAACATGGTAACAAATCTCATACAAAAAGACCTGACACCCCAGAAGACGGTACCAGGGATACTGAAATTGCAGAATCCAAAGAAGAAAAGGACAAGAATGATGGTGACTTCTGGGCCCAGATAGTCAGTGAATTAAAGCAGGAATTAAAGTAGGAATTAAAGCAGGAAATAAGACAGCACAAGACCTACAGCAACACAGAGCTGAGCAAACAGCAAGACTTGAAAAGCAACTAGAGGTCACCAAAGAAGAAATGGGAAAACGTGGTTACAAATCTCCTAGAAAAAGACCTGACTCCCCAGAAGCTGATACCAGGGATACTGAAATTGCAGAATCCAAAGAAGAAAAGGGCAAAAATGATGGTAACTTCTGGGCCCAGAAAATCAGTGAATTAAAGCAGGAATTAAAGCAGGAAATAAAACAGACAGCTCAAGGGCTACACCAACACATAGCTAAGCAAAACGCAAGCCTTGAAAAGCAACTAGAGGAGAACAAAGAAGAAATAGACCAGAAGATAATGAAGGCAATACAAGAAATTAAAGAACACAACAGAGATACAGAAAAATTGAATGCAGATATTCAGAAAATGAAAAACACACAGGAAATAATAAGCAACCACTTTTAAAAACTTCAGAATAGAATATCAGACCTAGAAAATAAAGTGA